>CM068758.1:16198695-16308505 GCA_035084275.1 Hydrolagus colliei
TGGTTAGTGTCAGTTCAAGTCATGGAGATCAATTGTTGTTGGACTGAATCCACTTTCTTGGATAGACTTTATTTCATGGTGTGAAATAACTGATGACCTGCAACCTTTCATGGAATGAATGAGTATCAACTGTGATTACCAACATGTAGGGTCCGGCGATATATCGATATATCGCTAAAACCCGATATAATTTTCAGATCGATACGCCGATATAGGCATTTAAAAAATATCGATATATCGAAAAATCTATATATCGAGGTAAAAAATTGGAATGCCGCACACTGAACTACAAGACCCAGAATGCTCATCTCTATACACAATGCACAGACCGAGGTGCAAAGCCGCCATATTGTATTCGTAGTCCTCGAAAACAATATACAGGTATGCAAGGGGTGGGGGTGAGGGGGAGAGACGGCTGGGGGGGGGAGGGGGAGAGAGACAGCCGGGGGGGGGGGGGCGGGGGTGAGGGGAAGAGAGATGGCTGGGGGTGTTGGGGGGGAGAGACGGCTGGGGGGGGGGTGAGGGGGAGAGAGACAGGGGGAGGGGGAGAGAGACGGCTGGGAGTTGGGAGAGACGGCTAGGGGGGGGGGGAGCTGAGGCGGAGAGAGACAGCTGGTGGGGGGTTGAGGCGGAGAGAGACGGCTGGGGGGGGGGGAGGGGGAGAGAGACGGATGGGGGGTGAGGGGGAGAGAGACGGCGGGGAGGGGGAGAGAGACAGCTGGAGGGGGAGAGAGACGGTTGGGGGGGAGGAGAGACGGCTGGGGGGTTGATGAATGGGAGAGAGACGGCTGGGCGGGGTGTGAGGGGGAGAGGGACGGCTGCGGGGTGGGAAGGGGAGAGAGACGTTGGGGGGGGAGAGAGACGGCTGGGGGGGGAGAGAGACGGCTGGGGGGAGAGAGAGACGGTGGGGAGAGACGGGGTGGATGTGATAATATGCAGATAGAGATGGGGGGCATGTGACAGAAACACAGAGAGAGAAAGATATTTACCTCCTGAGAAGAATGCGCGCGCACTCGGAATGCGCGGCATGCGCAGTACGAAAAACCCGAAAATATCGATATTTTGGTATATCTCGATATGAGCCCATCGACATATCTAAATCGGAAAATTTCCATATCGACGGACCCTACCAACAAGTAATCCTTGCATTTGATATAGTGCTTTTCACATCTTCTAGAGTCTAGACGACAACAACAAAATTACATTTGTATAGCACCTTTCACGTCAGGAGGATGTCCCAAGGCACTGTTACTACTTCAAACCCAGCTGAGGGTGGGTGGGGGGGAGGGGGGAGGAGTTGCCGATAGATCCATCGAAGAGAAGAGTCTTGAGGCGGGACTTGATGGAGGTCAGGGAGGGGCTGAGACAGAGAGACTGCGGATTGGAGTTCCAGAGGTTGTGAGCAGAGTGGCTGAAGGCTTGCCCGTCAATGGTTGGGCGGGTGTGTCGGGGGACGTGGAGCAGGCCAGAGCCTGCTGAATAGAGGGGTCGGGTAGGTTGGTAAGGGGATACGAGGTCACCAATGTAGGGTGGGGCAGGGTGTGGAGGACTTTAAATGTGATGACCAGAATCTTGAATTGGATCCTCTGGATGATAGGGAGCCAATGGAGTTGGGCACGGATGGGGGAGATGGGATCACGGAGTTTGGAATGGCAGAGGACACGGGCCGCAGAATTCTGGATTATCTGTAGCCTGTGGAGGGAGGAATTGGGAAGGCTGACCAGGAAGGCATTTGCATAATCAAGCCGGGATGTAATCATAGAATCTTATGGCACAAAAGGAGGCCATTTGACCCATCGAGTCTGTGCTGGCTCTTCAAAAAGAGCAATTTAATCCCACTCCCCAACTCCCCATAACCTCGCAAACATTTGCCTTTCAGATTTAGTGTATGGGATTCCAGATTTAAAAAACATACATTTAACGCAAGACTTCGTAAAATACTGCAGATGCTGGATGTCTGAAGCATAAACAGAAGTCACTGAGAACACTCAGCAGGTCAAGCAGCATCTATTGTGAAAGGAAAGTGAGTCAACGTTTTGGGTCCATGACCCTTCGTCAAAACTGGGGCATGTTGGAAGGTAGAGGCTGTTAAGGACTTACAGAAAGTGGGAAAGGTATTGCGGCTTTGTAACAACAACAAAAATATTCTATTTGTAGAGCACCGTTCAGGTCAGGAAGACATCCCAAGGCGTTAAACAGTCAGGAAGCAGGACCTGAGAATGAGGATGCCAGATTTGGGATGAGGGAGGGCAGAGATGTAGGGAGGCAGCTGAAGGCAAGGTCGAAAAGGTGCGTCTTGAGCAAGACAAAGGGATTGTGGGATGGAGTTCCAAAGTGTAGGGGCAGAGAGGCTGAAGGCCTGTCCACCGATGGTTAGGCTGGAGATATGGAGCAGGCCGGAGCCTGCTGAATGGAGTGAGTGGACAGGTTGATAAGAGTCAGAGAGGATCTTGGGGTTGTGGAGCTTGGTGCGGGAGAGGCCACGAGCTGCAGAGTTTTGGATGGAAGAGAAAGGGCGACCGACAAGGAGGGAGTTGCCATACATGCATAACTTGAGATATACTGTACCATTTCTGATGGTTTTGCTAAAACTGGCAAAGGATTAATTTGTGATCATCATTATATCAAGACTGCGTATTTCACTCCATTATTTCATTGACATCCAAGAAACGAATATTTCATTCTGTAAATTTGCTTTCAGCTGTGCTGCAGTCTCTGTTTCAAGATCAGATTCAGAAGATCAATAGGAGTGGATAGACCAAACAACTGCAGATACGTGTGCAAGTCCGTTGCAGACAGACCTCAGTTGGCTTGCACTTGATACAAGTCACTGTTAATCTTCTCACTGCACAGTAGGGTCCGGCGATATATCGATGTATCGGTTATATCCGATATAATTTTCATATCGATACGCCGATACAGGCATTTAAAAACGATCGATATATCAAAAAATGAATATATTGAAAAAAAATCGGAATGCGCGCACACTGAACTACAAGACCCAGAATGCTCATCTCTATACACAATGCACAGACCGAGGTGCAAGCCGCCATATTGTATTCACAGTCCTCGAATACAATATACAGGTATGCAAGGGTGGGGGCGGAGAGAGACGGGGGGGTGGTATGTGGGGGGAGGGAGGGGGGAGAGAGACGGCGGGGGGGGGGAGAGACGGCGGGGAGAGAGACGATGGGGGAGAGAGAGATGGGGGGGAGAGAGAGACGGGGGAGTGATGACGGGGGGGAGAGAGACGGCGGGGGGGGGGAGAGATGGCGGGGGTGTGCGGAGAGACGGCGGGGGAAGGAGACGGGGGGAGAGACGGGGAGGGGGGAGAGAGAGACGGTGGGAGGAGAGAGACGGGGAGGAGTGGGGAGAGACGGGGGCGCGGGAGAGGATGTGATAATATACAGATAGATGGATAGATAGAGATGGGGGGGATGTGAGAGAGGAGAGAGACACAGACAGAAAAACATAGAGATGGAGAGAGTGAGAGTAATGTGAGAGACACAGAGAGAGAGAGATATTTACCTCCTGAGGATATAGGTCCCGAATGCGCGCACACCGTGCGTGCATGCGCAGTATGAAAACCCCGAAAATATCGACATATCTTGATATGAGCCCATCGATATATATCGAAATCGGAAAATTTCCATATCAACGGACCCTACTGCACAGATGACCGTCACATATCACAGATATACAGCGACTGAGAGGATGGATCCAGGTAGTGCAGAGGACATCGTTTATCTGGATTTTCAAAAGGCATTTGACAAACTACAACATATATAGAAACCCACAGTATTAAAGGGATTGTGGCAACATAGATCCAGAACTGCCTGAGAGACAGAAAGCAGAGAGTAGAAGTGAATGGGAGGTGTGTTTCCCTCAGGGGTCGGTATTGGGACCACTGCTCTTTCTGATCTATATAAATGATCTGGACCTGGATATAGGGAACACAATTTCCAGATGATACTAAGCTAGGAAAAGTAGTAAATGGCAAGGAGGATAGCACCAGACTCCAAAGGGATTTAGACAGATTGGTAAAATGGGCAGATGAGGTTTAATTTGGTTAGGCCTCAGCCAGAGTACTGTGTACAATTCTGGTCACCACACTTTAGGAAGGATGTTAAGGCATTGGAAAGGGTGCAGAGGAGATTTACTAGGATAGTACCAGGAATGAGGGGCTTCAGTTATGAGGAAAGGCTAGAGAGGCTAGGTTTATTCTCATTGGAACAAAGAAGGTTGCGAGGAGACCTAATGGAGGTTTTTAAGATCATGAGGGGATTTGACAGAGTAAACAGCGAAAAACTGTTTCCACTGGTGGGCGTATCAGTGACTCGTGGTCACAGATTTAAAATAGTTTCAAAAAGATGCAGAGGGGAGGTGAGGAGAAATTTTTTCACCCAACGAGTTTTTCGAATCTGGAATGCATTGCCTGAAAAGGTGGAGGAGGCCGATTCAATAACAACTTTTAAAAGAGAGGTAGACATTTATTTGGGGAGGACGGGTTTGCAAAGTTATGGGGAGAGAGCTAGGGAGTGGGATTAAATTGCTCTTTTTAAAGAGCCGGCACAGACTCGATGGGCCGAATGGCCTCCTTTTGTGCCGGAAGATTCTATGATTTTTTTGTGCCGGAAGATTCTATGATTCTGATATGGAGATGTGCGAAGTGTTGCATTTTGGTAGGAAGAATGAGGAGAGCCAGTATACGCTAGATAGTACAATTTTAAAGAGGATAAATAAACAGACAGACCTGGGAGTCCAAATAAGCAAATCTCTGAAAGTAGCAGGACTCCAGATAAAGCTGTTAAAAAGCATACGCAATACTAGGACTTATAAATAGGGGAATAGAGTACAAAAGTCAGAACATTATGGTGAACATTTATAAAATGCTGGTTAGGCCTCAGTTGGAGTATTGTGTTCAGTTCTGGGCACCACAATTTAGGAAAGGTGTTATGGCATTGGAGAGGGTACAAAGGAGATTTACCAGGAATGAAGGACCTTAGTTATAAGAAGAGGTTAGCAAAACTAGGATTATTCTCCCGAGAGCAGAGAGGATTAAGAAGGGATTTAATAGAGGTTTTCAAGATCATGATGGTATTTGATAGGTTGAACAAGGAAAAACTGTTTCCACTGGCAAAGGGGTCAGTAACCTGAGGACACTGATTTAAGATAGTTGTTAAAAGAAACAGAGGGTGGTTGGGAAAATATAATTTCACCCAGTGTGTTGTTCAGATCTGGAATGCATTAACTAAATGGGTACTCGGTTCAATAACAACTTTTAAGAGAAGTAGATTGGTATTTGGGGAGGACAAAATTGCAGGGCTATGGAGAGAAAGCAGGCCAATGGGATTGAGTTGGATTGCTATTTTCAGAGCCAGTGCAGACTCCTTTTGTGCTGTGCTATGTATTTATACGCAAACTAGAAGGACAAGAATAGGAAGCTACAAACACAGGCAGTGTGAGCAAATCAATGCGTTGAAATGGAGATTACTCAGATTATCATTCCAATATGGAACATGCCTGAATTTATCTCCTCCATAAAGGTATTATGGAGTCCTCCATGCACATGGAGTCCTGTAGCTCAGTGGTTAGAGCACTCGCCTTGGAAGTGAGAGACCTCAGTTCAAATCCAGGCAGGGCAAAACCTTAGGCAAGTTTCCTAATAATGCCTAATAATAGTCTCGAGAGAAAAACCTATTAATAAATTGGTCATTTCAATCCATGATTATTTGTGGGACACTGCAGTGTGCAATTAATTGGCTGCCGCATTTCACCCACAAATATACAGTAAATTCTCTTTATAGTATATTTTGTGAAGCACTTTGAGATGTCTAGACGATGTGAAAAGCATTGTATTAAATGCAAGGATTATTATTATTATGATGGTTAGTGAAAATTTACTCTGGCTGGTTAGTATATAAATTACAAGGGGTGTTGTGGTGAGAATCCAATCGTATTAATTTTTGAAAATGTAATATTAAATTTTAAGGCAAAAGGGGATCTCGCCGGAAAAACTTGGAGGAATTTAGGGCTCTATGAATCTAACTAAGTTGAGTCCAGGGAAAGCAGACCTGATTAGTGTCACTAACAAGCACAGCAGGTAGTGCTTTTACTCAATAACGCTTTGCAGGGCCTCTTGTTATACTTTAGCAGGAATAAGAAACACTTAATATTACAATAGTAAGTGCAGACTGGATAGCTGTAAATGTCAACAACTCTAATTCTCCATTGGGTCACTGATCATTTCTAAATACCTTGTAGCTTTCATTTGGTACGTATAATTAATTAGCTTAGCTCTGTACATTACTCTGCTTCCTCCCTTTGGACTGTTTACCACACGCACATCCTCTCCTGCTCTACCCCTGCATCTCCAAAGTAGGCTGGTGGTCTAACCCTCTGACAGAAAAGAACATTCAAGCAGAGTGACAACACATCCCCAATCCTGCATTGGAGTGTCATCTTAGACTATTTGAATTCAAGTCCCGACATGTGGCTTGAATCCACAACCTTCAAACACAGAGACAAGCAGGCCATTCTACCACTATGCCACGCTGACACATTCCATTCTTTATGTAGGAGTCCAGGACAACAGAGCATTGATAAGCTCTATTAAATATACAATACATATTTAAGTATTTATAAATACATGATATTCATTAATATTAAATATACACAGCTGGGATTTTGACAGTCTGATGATTTATGGTGAAATGTTAAGCCAGGGAGATTTGTCAGAAGTTTACGGGTCTCATTTTCATCTTACACACACAAGCAGTTTCATCAGTACTGCGCTTGAAGGTTGCTGAGTTAGAATAATGCCCTTTGATGTAAACTCTTATCACATTGTTGAAGTGTCTCAAATGTATGTCTTTAATAATACATTATAATTCTTGTATTTGATGTTTGATGTGGAGTCCTGTAGCTCAGTGGTTAGAGCACTCGCCTTACAAGTGTGAGACCTGTGTTTGAATCCAGGCAAGTCAACGCAAAACCTTGGGCAATCCTTACTCCATACGCCTGATAATAATCCATCCCCTCAAAAAACTATAATAAATTGGTCATTTCAATCCGCAACTGTTTGTGGGACACTGCTGTGTGCAATTGGCTGCCGCATTTCGCCCACAAAAAAAATACAGTCAAATTAACTTTACAGTATATTCTGTGAAGAGACGTCTAGACAAGTGTTTCTCAACAATTGGTCCGTGGCTCGGTGCTGGTCCACAACAGCGTGTTCGCTGGTCCGTGTGAGATTAGAGAAAAAATAAATATCCCTAGTGTGTATCAATTTTGAAAAAAAGAAAAACATAACACAGATGTCTTAGATTTCTGAGCGGAGCGGATTTTCACAAAATCCCAAATAGTGCATAGCAAGTTTACATTCCATTCCATGGTGCTCCACTTCAGGTCTTCCATTTAAAATTATGTTTCCAGTGACGTGGGTACAATGACAGGGTAAATGACCTGTGCTCACTTTGTGTCAAAGGTTTCTTCTAAAGTGTACAATTACAGCAGGAAAAAAATCTTTTTTTATTGTTATCTGTACTCGTGTCCGCCGATATATCAATATATCAGTTATATCGGTATAATGTTCATATCGAGAGATATGCAAATTTGAATATATCAGTATATCGAAAAATTTGGTATATAGTGTCTGGCGATATATCGATATATCGGTTATATTGGTATAATATAAAACTTTTTCAACTTACCTTGTCGCCGGCATTTCAAACCTCCTGGGCCTAGAGCACACATATCGGAAAGCGCGCGCACATTCCGGAATGTGCGCGCATACACAGGATTAAAAAAAACGGTGATATCGATATATCGGTATATATCGATATGAGCCCACCGATATATCGATGTCGGAAAATTTCCATATTGACGGACCCTAATCTGTACTAAATAAAATGAGTTTCAGATTATTCATCTTAATTAAACCCCAGTGTCTGCACTTTCATTCAATTTCAAGTTTATATTCAACCTCCGACGGATCGCCCGTTTACTTCCACCTCCGACAGATCGCCCATCTCTGGCAATATCTCACCCCAAAACCCGCTAAAACCCTGGTCCACGCCTTTGTCACCTCTCGGCTGGACTATTCAAATGCTCTCCTCGCCGGTCTCCTCACCTCCACAATCCATAAAATCCAACTAATTAAAAACCATTACCCCAGTCCTTGCCAGACTTCACTGGCTCCCTGTCCCAGAGAGGATCGATTTCAAGATCCTCACCCTTGTTTTCAAATCCCTCCACTCCTCTGCACCCCCCTACCTCTCTGATCTCTCTCCTCAAATCAGCACCCTCTGCCTTTGCTCCACTGGGTTTGGCCTCTTCCGTATCCCCTGAATCCTCCTCTCCACCCTCCACAGCCGTGTCTTCAGCGATTATGCCCCGAGACTCTGGAACTCCCTTCCTCATTACCTTCGCCTCACCCCCCTCTCTTCCCAGTTTCAGGTCCCAGCTAAAGAGCTTTCTCTTTGACCGTGCCTTTGGTCACCTTTCACCACTCCTGCCCCTGGCGCAGTCCTGGGATCTGTTGTTGTGAAGCGCTTTGAGATGCCGTCCGACGTGGAGGATGCTATATACATCGAAGTTGTTGTTGTTAAATGCACAAATCTAGTAGAAAAACATAGACAAAAATGGCCAGGACCTTAAAATAGGTCCACTTCAGTTTAGGAAGATCGCCAGCCGGTCCCCAGCATCAAAAAGGTTGAGAAACACTGGTCTAAATGACTTGAAAAGTGCTATATCAAGAGGAAAGTAGCTTTTAAGATACAATAATGGAAATCCTTCCTTTTGCTTTTTAAGATTCCAAATGGGCATCTTGCAACCTTGGAGTTTTCATCTGTTTAAATTGTTCAGGAATTCATCGAAATATTCCTCAAGTCAGCACAGTGAAATCCACTCACTTAGACTACTGGGACGATGCACAGGTTGAGGTAAGTCTGTGTATGGGTGACCAAGATTTGGACTTACTCTTCACAGCAGAAGGGCTGTAGCCCAAACTGCCTTGAAGGTTCACTGGGTAAATGTGCCACTGAACCTCACAGACCAGTAGGGTTCGTCGATATGGAAATTTTCCGATATCGATATATCGGTGGGCTCATATCGATATATACCAATATATCGATATTTCCGGGGTTTTTTATATTGCGCATGCGCGCACATTCAGAGGTACGTGCGCATTTGGGGGTGCGCGCGCATTCCAATATGAGCGCGCATTCTGTGCTCTAATATTTTAAATTCCGATATTTTTTCGATATGAAAAATTATATCGATATCACCGATATATCGATATATCGCCGGAAACTACAGACCAGGAAAGATCGGTGTTGAGTTAAGAGATTTATTAACTCGCTGACTTGTCTACAGCAGCACCTGAGCACCAGCTTAGCCTCCTGACTGTAATATACTGTAGTAGCAAGAGATCAGTGGATCTACTGGGAGCAATAGAGAGACATTAATGATTCAGATCATCTTTGGAACCCAGGAAAAGGAACAAAATTACTAATTGATACAAAAATCTATTGGTTTTCTTTTCACAGTTTATGGCCTCTCACGGGAACAATGAAGCTAAAGCAAAATACGAGTCTAAGTTGCCACCATTTTATTACAGACCTACCTTTATGGATTGCCAGTAAGTAAATCATTTCCCATAGAAATTCCTTATCAATATGTTTGACTGCAATGTAATAATTCAGCCACACTCATGCGTCAGTGTGTGTGTGGTGTGTATGATTTTAGCCATGGACAGAATTGCCATTGAATAAACGCTTGGTAGTTTGATTTAGTAATGTTAAACAGAGCGATGGCTTTCCACGTGTTAAACACCCAGCTGATTCTCCTGTATGATATTGTAAAGCATCTTGGTGTGGGAGGAAGCCAGGCCTTGATGGTTTTCTAGAGTCCATTGGCAATACTACAATAACCATTTTCCACTGAGCAAAGTGACTTGTACAAAGATTAAAGTTTCTCAAACAACAACAACAATAAAATTGCACTTATATAGCGCCTTTCACGTTGGGAGGACGTCCCAAAGCGCTGAGGTACTTGTGCAAGTGTTCTCTGGTACTTGTACAAGTGTTCATAACAATAATGCTTGCATTTGGTATAGTGCCTTTCATATCAGGAGTTATCAGAGGATTTACTTCACAGGATTTACTGTAAAGGGGATTAACTGTGTATTTGTGGGCGAACCCAGCAGCAACAGGACCCACACACACAACAATAACCCACAGAGGACTTTTGACCAGGATATGGGAGAATATTCCATCTCTTTTTGAATAGCGCTATGGGATCTTTAGCATTTACCAGAACAAGAAGATGTTTCAGTTTCAACATCTTATCCAAAGGGCAGCACCTCCGATAATGCAACACATCCCCAGCCCTGGATTGGAAAGTCATCTTAAACTATACAAGTTCAAGTCCCGACATGGGACTTCTGACCTTCTGACACAGCGGGGAGCATGCTCACACTGTGCCAGGCCGACACACTCCATTCTTTATGTAGAATTCGAGGACAATAGAGCATTGATAAGCCAGAGGGAGAGGAGGAAGGAGTCTCTGGGATAGTGATCAAAAGTGGGAACCCAGTCAGACATCCCTGATCCAGGGACTCTTTGTGACCTGCAGCAGTGCCTTGGCTGAAATTAACTTATTGGGTACAACAAGCCATAAAACATGGGTCTTTACAGCTCTGTCTCAGCCCACCAACACATGCCCACATACCAGTGCTTACAAACCCATGATAGACTCAAGGAGAGCTTGCAGTCAGTGTAAGTTTCACCCCATTGAGGAGCCTGGATTTGGTTATTCACACTTGGTTTAGCTTCTGAATTCTGTTTCTAAGAACTATTTTTAAACTTTAGATCCTCCTAAATCAGGCCTGGATGATTAAAAAAAAATCTATTTCTGGAGAGCTGACAGCCACGTTTTTTTATTCTCCATTGGCAGCTGGCGGCTAAATAAAAACTTACGCTTTGTAACAAAAGGCCAGCCGAGGATCCAGTGCATTCTGAAGCTCAGGGTGTTGCCTTTGGCAGTTGTTCCCCTATGGCATCTGGCTCCCGTGATTCTGTGGTCAGAAGGCAGTCACAATACAAAACAAAACTCAGAAAACTTCAAATGCTTAAAACTTTGCGAGGGATAGCAAACCCAGGCAAAGGCTCTGTCACTGAATTAGTCAAACCCATCATGTTTGCAGAATTTATCAATGAAATTTCTTATTATGGTGGCAATAATCTCTGCTCTGAAGCTTATTGTATTGGAGCCAATTTCCTGAGGCTTAGGGAGAATATAATAACTACTTATTATTTGTAACTGTTTCAAATTATTTCAGATTTGGATTTGAAATAAAGATCAATCATGATGGCAAAACAGGTTCGAGGGGGTAAATGGCCTCCTCATGTTCCTTTGGTCTTGTTAAGGAATCCAGTTCCGAAACGCCACTATTGTATTCGATTGTATTCCCACAGATCGGCTGATTTCCTTACTGGTTTGATACAAGTTAATACAATACAATAGAATTGCATCTGTTACTGCAAGATGCTGTACACAAAGGTCAACACACACTTCAATTGAGACTGCTTTATTTAGACAAAAATGTGAAACCTGTAATAATTTTCCTTCATTTAAGCATTTCCTGACTAGAGTGGTTGAGTGGGAAGCTTGTAGGCCCCTCAAAAGCTATGGAATAATAAGTGCGCGCCATCTGTGAGTGATTAATGGGGATCTGGTTTTCACTGCTCAATGAAGTACAACTGTGAGTTGTAGTTGTAGTTGGTGAGATCTGGAGCAGGGAATGGGCTTTGCAAGGACAGGTCGTCAGAACTGACAAAGGTTTGATTTGCCGGTGATTACACACGTGACGCAAACCAGAAACACAGCCACCACTCCTGTGTCAATAAACCACGCCAGTTCATTTAATCCTATTTATCTGCATTTCCTCCACTCCCTCCCCTTACTTCTAAAGTATCATTACAAGTCTTGTGTGGGTTATATTTGGCTATATGTGGGATATAACTGCACAAATTAGTTACTGCATTTACCTACAAAATATGATCACCACAATTTACAATAAGTACTTTAGATGTCCTCCTGACATGAAGGGCATTATATCAGATGCAATGATTCTCATTATTTATATGAACTTCCCAATCTATTCTGCACCCACAGCCCTCTGTTTGTTTTCATAACTTTTCAATATCAAATTACATTTAAACCGTTGCTTTCATGATGGAACACTCAAGTCCCAAAGTTCTCCACAATGCTGGCTGGGCACTCGAGCTGCAGGACAGAAAACCGACTTCAAAGTTAAGACTGAATCTAAGAATCTGTGTCAAATTTTGGAGGCTCTAAAACACCACAAAAAAGGTAAATCTAGTCCTAGGTGGAATTTTTCCCCATCCCATCTCCTAATAACCTTCTGGTTTGTGAAAAAACAAAAAAATTGTATTTTTGGTTATTGTTCTTAATTTCAAATACCCAATTAAATAAATTATTTTTTTCTTGTTGTTGATGATAAAAGATCTCAGTTGAGTGATAAGGCAAGGTGGTAAAGCTTTGCTCAACTTCCTGTGCTATGCTTCAGACTCGGCTGCTCAAAGTACACTTTAATAATAATTTTCCATTTGGACTTGTGACGTAGGTCACCTCTGCATCACAACTTGCGTGTGGGAGGGGAGGGTGGTGGGATTACATGTTGCAACACCAGTTTCAAACTTTTTTTTAAAAAATGTCGCTTTTTGGTCCTGGCCAACAATCGCTCAAATAAAATTGGTCACTCACTTCACAACTGTTTGTGGGATATTCTTGTGCACAAATTAGCTCATTCACCTACAAATAATAATAATAATCCTTGCGTACGATATAGCACTTTTCACTTCTTCTAGATATCTCAAAGCGCTTCATAGAATATACTGTAAAGTGAATTATTTGTGGGTGAAATGCTGTAGCCAATTGCACACAGTCGTAGATTGAAATAACCTTTTTTTTGAAGGATTATTATCAGGCATGGAGTAAGGAAACTTCCCCAAGTTTTGCCCTGCTACAAATCAAACCGAGTTAATACAGTTAATTATACTTTAAAGTCATTCCCATGAATGACACCATTTTGGACACTTTGATGACGTGATAATGAACTATATTAAATGCAAGGATTATTTTATTACACTGCAGTACCACATTTTTCCTAGCAGCCCCACCTCACTATAGAAAGGATGTTAAGGCATTGGAAAGGGTGCAAAGAAGGTTTACTAGAATGGTACCAGGATTGAGGGACTTCAGTCATGGGGAAAGGCTAGATAGGCTAGATTTATTGTCTTTGGAACAGAGAAGGTTGAGAGGAGACCTAATTAGCGGTTTATAAAATCGTGAGGGGATTCGACAGAGTGAATAAGGAAAAACTGTTTCCACTGGTGGTCGAATCTGTGACTCGTGGTCACAGATTTAAAATAGTTTAAAGATGAAGTAGAGGGGAGCTGAGGAGAAATGTTTTCACTCCGGATTGTTCGAATCTGGAATGCATTGCCTGAAAAGGTGGTGGAGGCCGATTCAATAACAGCTTTTAAAAGAGAGTTAGATCTTTATAGGGAGAACAGGTCTGTTAGGTTATGGGAGGGGGCTGGGCAGTGGGATTGAGTTGCTCTTTTCGAAGAGCCAGCACAGACTAGATAGGCCGAATGGCCTCCTTTTGTGCCTTAAAATTCTATGATTCTTTCCCGCTCCCTCTCTTGACTTCCTAGTTCTCTATTGTTTGATCTCTCTCTCTATCTCTGACACTTCAATTCACTCTTGGAAGCTGTTTTTTTTTCTTTAACAGAGGTAGCAGAGGCATTAAAGCCTATGACAAAAGGGCAGAGATTAAAAGATGTAATAAGCCGGTGGAGCGAACTCGACTTGATGGACTGAATGGTCTCCTCCTGTTCCAGTTTTCTTTCCATCCGACATTGCTTCCCAACCTACGCTCTATGGTTGGGCTTGGAGACGAGGAACCTGGCCAAAGCTAGACTGTGTCAATGCACCAAATGAATACAAACACCCCATTCTATTTCAAAATATCACTCTGTGCATTCTCACTCCCATTCAGTCAGCTCCCCTCACTTCTTCCCAACAAGAGGAAACTGTGTAAGACTGTGGAACTTTTGGTGGTTCAGAATGTGCCAGTTTGCTGGGGTCTGTAAATGCAATTTCCTGTCAGAGTCAAAAATCGGTTTCAAAAGTGCAAAGTTTAGTGTACACCTCATGACCGAGAGACCCTGACATTGATATTGTGTGGTTTGCACAGATGTTTATGCAGTACCAAAAGTCAAATTGATTGAGCTGTTTGATAGGTGGTATGTGATGCCTGAGTGAGCGCTAAATGTATCATGGCTCATGAGGTTTGCTTTGCTTCTGTAATTTACAGAATCCACCCTCACCCCAAATCCAGCTTACACTCGTGAGCCCCACATGGGGTCCTTAAATTCCTGAACCATAAAACGAGCAGCTGCGGAAGCTTTGGTTCCACATAATTCTCCAATAGGCCCTTGAGATATACATCTTTCTACCCCTGACACAAGGTCGCTGATTTGCCCCCCTCCCACTTCTCCATCCCTCCCCCAAAATACACCCTCCCCCTCTTTCGACCCCTATCTCTCCCAATTATAGAATCATAGAATTTTACAGCACAAAAGGAGGCCATTTGGCCCATCGAGTCTGCCGGCTCTTTGAAAAGAACAATTCAATCCCACTCCCCAGGTCTCTCTCCCCATAACCCCGCAAACTTGTCCTCCCCAAACAACCATCCACTTCTCTTTTAAAAGTTATTGAATTGCCCTCTATCACCTTTTCAGGCAATGCATTCCAGATTCGAACAACTCACTGTGTGAAAAAATGTCACCGTCTTCCCCACTCCTACTTGGAGACATCTCATCCCACATCTAAATAAATCGATCCACAAAACTTTTCACCTTTGAGATGAACTATCAGCACATTTAACAAAGGGTGCAATACAATAACAAGGCCTCATTGTAGCTGTATGCCTCATTGATACAGCTGTACACTACTCAACCCTGTATCTGCATGTTGACAGCACCGCACAACAGAGCATTGGTACACTAGCATGCTAAGTATCATCACTACAGATTAATAACCCAGATGTTGCTACTTGCTCACATTTGACAGCCACATTGCTGCAACAATCCTCCTCCAAAACCACAAACAGCCAGTCAACATGGGCAGCTTTTCAGACACTGGAATTGGTCCATGTCCCTGACATTGTGCTCACACTCCTGACCATTACTCTGTATTTTCTGTGATCTATGCTGGAAGACCTGGAATCTGGTTGACCATCAAAGCTCAGACAGGAAGAACAGGCAGAGGTGTTGCACCAGATCCCAGAATCATAGAAATGTACAGCACAAGAAGGAAAGCGTTTAGCCCATCGCAGGAAACTGTCCACATAGCCTCATTCTCCTGCCTTTCTTCACCCCCACCCCAAACCCAGTCCCTTTTGATATTTCTCCTCAATATTTAATCTACCTCTTAAAAGCTAATACCACTAGTATTCTATGTGAGACATTCCATGTTTTTTTTAAATTCTACAAATCTCTCCCTTTGCTATGCCGGTAATTACCTTAAATCTGTGCTCATTACTTATTGATTGACCAATTGGTGGAAATAGTTTATGTTATCAAAATCCATCCATTTTATAAAACTCCATCTGGTCTCTCGAAACCCGCTCTGCATAAAATAGACTTGGATCCTCCAATAATAAATAAACATTTAAAACTACTGCTTGAATTGAAAGCTTTATGAGTGGAGAGGTTAAAATAAGTAGATTGCAGGAATGCTAATCCTTGCATTTAATATTAGTTTGAAATATTTGAATGTTTCACTGCTTCACAGAATTACTGTCAAATTGTGAATTCATGCCAATTCGCCCACAGTGACACGCAACAAACAGCCATGGAGTGGACTCCCAATTTATTTGGAAGAATGCTGGCCACAACACTTTTCTTACATCAAATAAAATTCACTTCATGGCAGTTTGTGGTACATTACTGTGTGCAAATCAGCTGCCAACGAATGTGTGGGTAAATGTGACAGCCAATTTACACCTAGCAACAATAATAATCCTTGCAATTGATATAGTGCCTTATTAGAATCATAAAATCTTACGGCACAAAAGGAGGCCATTTGGCCCATCGAGTCTGTGCCGGCTCTTTAAAAAGAGCAACTGAATCCCACTTCCCAGCTCTATCCCCATAACCTGGCAAACCTGTCCTCCCCAAATAAATGTTTACCTCTCTTTTAAAAGTTGTTATCGATTCGGCCTCCACCACCTTTTCAGGCAATGCATTCCAGATTGAAACAACTCGCTGAGTGAAAAGATTTCTCCTCACCTCTCTTCTTCTTTTGAAACTATTTTAAATCCGTGACCATGAGTCACGGGACTCGAGCAGGGGGGAAGGGTCGGGGTAGGGGGAAGGGGAAGGAGAGTAGGAGAGGGGGAAGAGTTAGGAGCGGAGCAGAAGGCACGGTTGAAGAGCAAGGTCTTGAGACCAGCCTTGAAAGAGGAAAGCGAGGAAGCAAGGCAAAGCGATTGCGGGATGGAGTTCCACAGTGTGGGAGCAGAGAGGCTAAAAGCCCAGCCACTGATGGTTGGGCAGTTAGGGCGGTGGACATGGAGCAGGCCTGTGCGGAGGGGATGGCGGGTGAAGGGAGACAGCAGGTCAGAGAGATAGGCGGGGCCAAGGCCGTGAATGGATTTGCAGGTGAGGACGAGGATCTTGAATTCGATCCTCTGGGGGATGGGGAGCCAGTGGAGACAGCGAGGGTGGGAGTGATGTGGTCGTGGAGCCTAGTGCAGGAGAGAACACGAGCTGCCGAGTTCTGAGTAATCTGCAGCTTGTGAAGGGAGGAGCTGGGAAGGCCAATGAGAAGAGAGTTCCCGTAATCCAGCCTAGATTTAATGAAGGCATATTTCGGCAGCATGGGGGATGAGGTAGTGACGGAGTCTGGCAATGTTACAGAGGTGGTGGAAGGCTGCACCAGTCATGCCGCGGATATGAGGGAGGAAGGACAGTTCAGTGTCAAAAAAAAACAGATTCCTGTCTGGCGTCGAGATGTGGAGAGAGCAGCCTTGGAATGCTGATGTTATCAGCACCTGAGCCGCAGACACGAGCCGATCAGGAGTCTCCGTCTTGTTGACATTAAGTTGGAGGAAATTGGCCCTTGTCCAGGACTCAATGTTGGACAGACCGCCAGTAGTCCTGGAGTCGAGGGTGGAAGCGGAAAGGTAGAATTATAATAAATAATAAATAGTAATAATCCTTGCATTTATATAGTGCTTTTGAATGTCTTATTGACGTCTCAAAGCGTTTGAAATTGGGTGTCATCCGTATACATGTGGAAGTTGACCCCATGTCTGTGGATGATGTTGCCCAGGGTGAGGGTGTATAGATGAAGAGCAGGGGGCCAAGGACAGAGCCCTGGCGAACACCGCATGTGACTGTGCGAGAGCTGGAGGAAAAGCTGTTGGAGGAGACAAAGTGAAGGCGGTGTGAGAGGCATGACTGGAACCAATCAAGGATAGAGCCTTGAAGGTTGAGGAGGGAGGAGAGGCGGTAGAGGAGGATTGCGTGGTCTACAGAATCAAAGGCGGTGGATAGATTGAGGAGGTAGAGGGAGCCCTGGTCACAGATGGTCAGGATGTTGTTTGTGATCTTGACCAGAGCAGTTTCCGTGCTGTGGGAAGCGCAGAAACCCGATTGGAGGGGTTCGAAGAGTGAATGGTTTGAGAGGATACTCAAATGTACTATCCTCAGTGTACTATACACTGTAAAGTGTACTGACTGTTTCTTTTGTAGGGTGGATGTCCTACAAACACACAACCCCAGAACACAGACACTCCATTTTACAGTATATCCTGGGAAGCACTTTAACGTGAAAGATGCAATACCAATTACAGTACAAGGATATTTTATTAGTTGTGACATTGTGGTACATTGCTAAGCTCCAGATTTCTGTGGCAACACAACCACATATCCCAGTTTCCAATCCTGAACTCTGGTTACATTCATAACAACAACTTCAATTTATATAGCCCCTTCCACGCCAGACGGCGTCTCAGAGTGCTTCACAATAACGGATCCCGGGACTGAGCCAGGGGCAGAGGGAGAAAGGTGACCAAAGGCACAGTTAAACAGTTGAATTTCAGCTGAGAGCTGGGAAGAGAGGAGGAGAGGCGAACGGAGTGAGGAATGTAGTTCCAGAGCCTCGGGGCGTAGTGGCTGAAGGCACGAGTTCTTTGGCTGCAGCTGTTCTTCATGGACAAAACCCACAACACAGAATGTAGAGCTGTTTTCCTGTGACTTGCACGGCAAGGAATTCACATGTTCTATTTAGAACACTTTCATTATCGTTAGCCAACTCCCTGTATAAAGGACTTTCTGTTTTCTGTCAACAAATCTGGTTGTGAAGTTTACAGCCTTGATTTGCAACACTGACGCCTTGTGTCATTCAGCATTTGGAAGATTTTACAGAATAAATCGCTCGTACTTCACTGCGAGACAGCCAATGGCCATCAGGAAATGTGGATAAACAATAGGTGTTGGCAAATTATTTTCTCTGTTGCCTTTGTGATATCTGTGGGTAATTGGAATTGGGACCACCATTGTTCTTCAGCCTTTCTTTCCCCTACCCTCTGGAGCTTCCTCCTGATGTCCCTTCACATATTGGAAAGGTATTGCATCTTTCAACAACAACAACAAATTTACACTTGTAGAGGACCCATCTCAAGGCATTCCTTTTAGGTAATGTTTTCGGCTACCCTCTTAACCCTCTTGCTCTCGACCCCTCTTGATTCCAACCCCTAGCTTGGGTGCAAACCATTGACTATCCAGCTTTTTTTGATGTCCTCTTGACATGAAAGGCATGATTATAAATGTAAATCTTGTTGTTCAAAAGTATATCCTTACACAAGACACTGCTTTGGAGCCTTAGCACAAATGAATAACACTGACTTGATGTAATAATAATAATAATCCTTGCATTTGATATAATGCTTTTCACATCTTATTGATGTCTCAAAGCGCTTCACAGAATATATAGTAAAGTGAATTGACTCTATATTTGTGGGCGAAACGCAGCAGCCAATTGCGCACATCAGTGTCCCACAAACAGTCGT
Source organism: Hydrolagus colliei (assembly GCA_035084275.1). Taxonomy (NCBI): domain Eukaryota; kingdom Metazoa; phylum Chordata; class Chondrichthyes; order Chimaeriformes; family Chimaeridae; genus Hydrolagus; species Hydrolagus colliei. The sequence continues at coordinate 16,217,867 of CM068758.1, forward strand.
GGATTGAAATATTATTTTATTTTAAAGTGATATTATTTACTAAATTTCATGTTACAGTTCATTTTAATTCGTTTTACTCAACTGGGTTTCCTCTAAATCAGGCACAGGTTAGCAAGAGCTCTGAGAATGCATACTGGAGTGACTACTGGCATTGAACTCCTCCATACCTCACTTATTGTGTATTGTGTTTTATAGATATCTTTCCAATATGAACCCCATTTCTATATTACCAAAATTATAACTATCACTCTGTGATGGCTGAAGGGAATTTTATTCAGAGACAAGATGAAAACTGTTTGCTTTGTTCCCCAGCTCCCTTCCCCAACACACAGTATCTAATAAGGATTTCTAAATAACTGGAGAATCCTTTAGCATAATGGTGAGAGCATTTGCGATGTAGGCGAGAATCTGGGCTTGATTCCCAGGCAGGGCGAAACTTTATGCAAGTTTCCTTATTCCAGAAGCCTCCGTTTATCTAGCAAAAAGTAGGAATTTGGTTGTTAGTCAACTGGCAGATCGCTTTGCTGGGGTAATAATTCCTCAACATTTAAAAATGTATAGTCACCCAATCCAGATTGCGCAATTAGCTACCATATTTTGCCCATAAAATACACAGTCAATTCACTTTAGAATATATTCTGTGAAGCCCTTTGATGATATATGATGAGACTCCACAATCTCTTGTTGGTCCCCACTCAGAATGTACGCCAAGAAATTGCCAAATGACTTCATTATCCAGTGTGGAAAGTTGTGCAATTGTGTAATATTTCATTTTCAGGAAGAGATAAACCAATTTTAGCCAAATCCACTCCAAATGGATTCTGGATTCTCAGTCCCTGGTCTGTTGCTTTTCAGAGTGCTCCGCGAGCAGTGGATTCGAGCCAAATACGAAAGGAAGGAATTTATGTACGTTGAAAAACAAGAACCATACTCAGCAGGTAGGGGACTGCTTACACCGTCACCGTCACCACTGAATAGAGCATATCGTCTACCTCACATAGGCTCACATCACTGCGTGTGTGAGATAGAAAAAGAAGGGGATGGAGAGCACAAGCACACAATGAAGCGTGGAGTCAACTCTCCACAATCAATGCCAAATCTACCCCTATATGCTTATGGAGCTGTAGCACAATACACAATGCTGCAGAGCACGAAAAACTTTGGAGGGGGAGGAAATGTGATTCAGTTCAGTGTTGAATGTTTCCCTGTATCATATTCCCAGCGTGTTAAAATGCATCTGTAATTTGGGGATTTCTTGTGTGTGTCTGGATTGGATCAGGTTAATTTGATTACAGAATTATAGCAGCTCAGCCCAGGTAGCAAGCTCATATGGGTAGCATTTGGGCCAAAATATGGGTCCCATATGGGGTGGACCATATGGGCCCCACAGGATTCTGCACCCATGATTCATGTGGGCCCCATATGGGCTAGCCCAAGTAGATCTCCATTTGGACTAACCCATATGGGCCCCATATGGGATAAATATGGGTTGATCCATGCCCATATGGCCTGGGTCATGCCCATATGGGCCCCTCATGGGCTTGCTACCTGGGAGGAATTCCAGCCTGCAATATTAATAATAATTCTTGTATTTGATATGGATCAAATACAAGATCCATATTTTACATCTTCTAGACGTGTCAAAGTGCTTCAAAGAATATGCTGTAAAGTGAATTAACTGTGTATCTGTGGGCAAAATGCCGCAGCCAATTGTGCATAAACATTCATGGATTGAAATGACCAATTTTTTTTTGAATGGATTATTATTATTAGGAAACTTGCCCAAGGATTTGCCTTGATCTTCCTGGATTCAAAACACAGGTCTCACGCTTGTAAGGCGAGTGCTCTAACCATTGAGCTACAGGACTCCAATAACTTAGAACATCTGTCTGCTCTGGGTTTCCTGTTCAATGTAAGAGCTCTCTAGTAAGCTCCCCACCTGTTCACAGTTTGGCAATGTGAGGAAAATCCCTCTGGAATCTCCTTCAAACATGGCCAGAAATTCCCGTTCTCAAAGAGGAGACACAGTTTAATTCTGTCTGTATTTCAGGGCAGTGTGTTTTTATGTGTGTGTGTGAGGGAGGTGGGGCACAAAGTGGAAGAGAGAGAGAGAGAGAGAAAGGCTGTCCAATGCAGTCTTTGTCGCTGGACAGATTTTACTGTGAGTGTAATAGCAATTCAATTTACAATAATGATCCTTGCATTTAATATAGTGCCTTATCACATTGTTGAGATGACTCCAAACACTTCTTATTGTATTTTCTACAATACAAGTGAATTGTGTATTTTCTGAACAAAATGCAGTAGCCAATTGTGCACAGCAACAAACAGTTGTGGATTCAGTGCCTACTTTTTGAGGGATTATTACATCCCGGAAAGTGATCCATCAAACTGCTAACAACCGAAACTAGCCTAAGGTTTCGACCCACCTGAGAATCGAACCCGGCACCCTCGCTTTTGAGGCAAAGCAAGGTTTCAATTCGCAAAATAACGACCAAAGCCTAAATAGAACAAGAATGCCCTGTCATGATTTCGTCTCACCTCAATTTGCCTCTCGTGCTTCTTTGGAAGCTTTTACTTTCATTTAATATGTATATTTTTAAGAAACTAAAAGTGTCATTTCTTGCATACAGTCAGGCATAACTCGTATAATATGCAATATCGAACAGATTAATTTCCCTAAAGCTGGAATAAAGTGATCATCAAGGAAGAAGTGGCTTTGCTCACAGTATCATGAGTAACCAGCTGACATCCTTTGCCTCCCACCCCCACTGCTAACACAAGAAAATATACAAATGAAATCAAATTTTCCTCACAGTTCCTTACAAAGATAGTTAGCTGTGTGCAGAATGGATCAATTTAGTTTGGTGAAGTTCACGATGTGTTAGCACAAGGGAACGGCGATGTGGGATTTTTCCGGATATGGATATATCGGTTTACTCATACCTGCTTAAACCGATCTATCGAGTTTTTATACTGCGCATGCGCGTGCATTCGAAGTGCGCGTGCATTGATGGCGCGCGCGCATTTATGGTGCGCGCTCAGTCGCGGTGCGCGCGCATTGACGGTGCGTCCGCACTGACGATGCGCGCGCAGTCGCGGTGCACGCACATTTCGAAATGCGTGCTCTAGGTCCAGAAAGTTTGTAATGTTGGTGTCAAGGTCTGTTGAATTATACGATGTTGTTTGCTCTCTAACTCCCCGTCTCCTTCTCTCCCTCCTCTCCTCTCTCCTTCTCTCCCTCCTTTCCCTCCCTCCCTCCCCCCCTCTCCTTCTCTCCCTCCCCCTCCACTCTCCCTCTCTCCTCTCCCTCCTCCCTGTCTCCTCTCCCTCCTTTCCCCCTCTCCTTCTCTCCCTCCCTCCCTCCCTCCCCTCTCTCCTTCTCTCCCTCCCCTCTCTCCTTCTGTCCCTCCCTCCCTCCCCTCTCTCCTTCTCTCCCTCCTTTCCCCTCGCTCCTTCTCTCCCCCCTTTCCCCCTCTCCTTCTCTCCCTCCCTCTCCTCTCTTCCTCTCTCCTTCTCTCCCAACTTTCTCCCTCCCTCCCCTCTCTCCTTCCTTTCCCCTCGCTCCTTCTCTCCCTCCTTTCCCCCTCTCCTTCTCTCCCTCCCTCTCCTCTCTTCCTCTCTCCTTCTCTTCCAACTTTCCCCCTCTCCCTCCCTCCCCTCTCTCCTTCTCTCCCTCCTTTCCCCTCGCTCCTTCTCTCCCTCCTTTCCCCTCGCTCCTTCTCTCACTCCTTTCCCCCTCTCCTTCTCTCCCTCCCTCCCTCCCTCTCCTCTCTTCCTCTCTCCTTCTCTCCCTCCTTTCCCCTCTCTCCTTCTCTCCCTCCCTCTCCTCTCTTCCTCTCTCCTTCTCTCCCAACTTTCTCCCTCCCTCCCCTCTCTCCTTCTCTCCCTCCTTTCCCCTCGCTCCTTCTCTCCCTCCTTTCCCCCTCTCCTTCTCTCCCTCCCTCTCCTCTCTTCCTCTCTCCCAACTTTCCCCCTCTCCCTCCCTCCCCTCTCTCCTTCTCTCCCTCCTTTCTACTCGCTCCTTCTCTCACTCCTTTCCCCCTCTCCTTCTCTCCCTACCTCCCTCTCCTCTCTTCCTCTCTCCTTCTCTCCCTCCTTTCCCCTCGCTCCTTCTCTCCCTCCTTTCACCCTCTCCTTCTCTCCCTCCCTCTTCTCTCTTCCTCTCTCCTTCTCTCCCAACTTTCCCCCTCTCCTTCTCTCCCTCCCTCCCTCGCCTCTCTCCTTCTCTCCCTCCTTTCCCCTCGCTCCTTCTCTCCCTCCTTTCCCCCTCTCATTCTCTCCCTCCCTCTCCTCTCTTCCTCTCTCCTTCTCTCCTAACTTTCCCCCTCTCCTTCTCTCCCTCCATCTCTAAACACAAAATAGAACACAAACACACCAAAAACAAAATCTAGAGATTTATTCTCCTCCATTTCTTGCTTGAAAGTAGCATGTAATGTCCACGTGTAAATGAGATCTATTACAATAGAAAAGAGAGAGACAGACAGTCTGACTGTTAGAGTTAGAAGCCAGATTATCACTGCTGTGTGTGTCTGACTAGACACACACATAGAAGCAGTGATAATCTGGCTTCTAACTCTCTCACACACAAAAATAACACTTACAACCACAAAATGCCACTTATTTTTATGTAGTCTGAAGTCTGAATTAATGTCCTTCGCCATTGGCAAGCTCTCCTTTGCTATGCAAAAAGTGATAGCGTTCGTGATACTTTGCCACTTTTTGTCCCCTCTCTGGTACAATGTTCTCCTCTTAAATTGCAGGAATTGTTTGAGCTGCACTGGCCCCACTACCTGTCGCTTTCTCCGAAGCGCTGGTTCGACTTCCTGCTGTTGTCGACAATGATTTCGCTCTGAGGGCAGCGTGCTGGGCGGGGTGGTGCTGCTTAATGTGATGTCGCAGGTTGCTCGTGCTCGAATCAGATGTCTTAACCAAGACCTTGCAAACTGTACATTTATACACATTTATACACACCATTACTGACTGCATTGTTTTCAAAGTAGTCTCATCATCCCCATGATGAGAAAGGTAAATTTTCAATCTACAATTTTCAGCGATGCGACTTTGTTAAGACGCCACGACTCACGTCGAGTATACGCAGTAAAGTGTGCGTGCGCATCGGATGTGCGCGCCCGTTAATTGTGCGCGCGCACCGAATGTACGCGCATTCCATGCTCTAGATCTAGGAGGTTGCAATGCCGGCGACAAGGTAAGCTGGAAAAGATCGCATTACACTGATAATACCAACAATATTGATATATTGCCAGGAACGATATTAAAAATATATCGATGTATATTTTTTAAATCGAATCTCTCGATATAACAGTTTTTTTAGAATCACCATATCGGCATACCGATCTGAAAATCATATCGGGTTTAATCGAAAAACCGATTAATCGCCGTTCGCTAGCCCCCACTACCTTCAACTCTATCCTTCTCCCCCACCAAAAAAAATCTGTCCACTTTGCACCCTTCCTCTCTTCTATCAGAACTGTTAAGTCTCCTTCACCCACCCCCTGATCCACAAGCTGCACAATTAGGCAGTTATAGTGCGTTATTAATGGGTGACAGCACGAGACTGTGGGTGGGATCCAACTCCTTTGTGGAACAAAGTGCTGTTCTCATGCAATCTCCCAGCAAACAGATTGGGTCAGAGCTCATCCGCAATCCTGATTTAAAAGGAGCGTCTGTGCTGGGAGCCAGCTGTGCTCGGCTGATATGAGCTACTGGATGCTCAGGGACAAGCACAGGACTCGGGGACCTTCCAAGAATATGATGATGAATATTACTGTACCTCATACTTGGAAATTAAACATGACCTGAACATTGGGGTTGGAGTACTGGAATAGGCATGGCAGAGCACAACGAAACATCTCAAAGCCCTTCCTATTACCATCATGTACATAAATCGTTGCATAATAATGTCATGTCAGGAGGAACACATAACATGTATTTTATTTGGTGAACATGATAGCCAATATGGGCACAAAAATGCTCAACCTCCTTCACAAAGAGCCATTAAGTAAATGAGCATTTCTTCTTGGGGATTTGTTGGCCAGGACGCCAGGAGAAACTTTTTTTGAATAGGGAACTAGGGAACGGCGATTAATCGGTTTTTCGATTAAATCGATATGATTTTCAGATCGGTGTGCCGATATGGTGATTCTAAAAAAACTGTTATATCGAGAGATTCGATTTAAAAAATATACATCGATATATTTCTAATATCGTTCCTGGCAATATATCAATATTGTTGGTATTATCAGTGTAATGCGATCTTTTCCAGCTTACCTTGTCGCCGGCATTGCAACCTCCTAGATCTAGAGCATGGAATGCGCGTACATTCGGTGCGCGCGCACAATTAATGGGCGCGCACATCCGATGCGCACGCACATTTTACTGCGTATACTCGACGTGAGTCGTGGCGTCTTAACAAAGTCGCATCGCTGAAAATTGTAGTTTGAAAATTTACCTTTCTCATCATGGGGAAAAGAAGCCCCGTATGGGACTACTTTGAAAACAATGCAGTCAGTAATGGTGTGTATAGATGTACAGTTTGCAAGGTCTTGGTTAAGACATCTGATTCGAGCACGAGCAACCTGCGACATCACATTAAGCAGCACCACCCCGCCCAGCACGCTGCCCTCAGAGCGAAATCATTGTCGACAACAGCAGGAAGTCGAACCAGCGCTTCGGAGAAAGCGACAGGTAGTGGGGCCAGTGCAGCTCAAACAATTCCTGCTTTATTTAAGAGGAGAACATTGTACCAGAGAGGGGACAAAAAGTGGCAAAGTATCACGAACGCTGTCACTTTTTGCATAGCAAAGGAGAGCTTGCCAATGGCGAAGGACATTAATTCAGACTTCAGACTACATAAAAATAAGTGGCATTTTGTGGCTGTAAGTGTTATTTTTGTGTGTGAGAGAGTTAGAAGCCAGATTATCACTGCTTCTATGTGTGTGTCTAGTCAGACGCACCGTCAATGCGCGCGCACCGTGACTGAGCGCGCACCATAAATGCGCGCGCGCCATCAATGCACGCGCACGTCGAATGCACGCGCATGCGCAGTATAAAAACTCGATAGATCGGTTTAAGCAGGTATGAGCAAACCGATATACCCATATCCGGAAAAATCCCATATCGCCGTTCCCTAGTTTCCACAGGCCACAAGATCTTTAACCTGAACAGGCAGGACCTAAGGTTTAACATTAACAACTTACATTTACATAGCATTCCTCACGCAAGACAGCATCCCTGAGCACTCCAGCAACACCTCTGACAATGCAGCACTCCCCAACGCCACATTGGAGTGTCAGCCTACATTGTACACACCCCAATTAAAATTGGCTATTCACCTCTAGGCTGATTGTAAGACATTGCTGTGTGCAAACGGACGGTTCTGTTTGCCTGCAAATACAGGTAGACCCGTGTAACATCGCCTCGGTTAATGTTCTTTTGTTATTACGTTGCTGATACATTGGGAACATCTATTCATTTAATGTTGCGACATTCTCTATTACGTTATTCGCCAGCGGGTGGAAAGCACGATGGCGCTAGGACCTGGGAGTGAGTCAGGCCCACAGCGAGAGAGAGAGAGAGAGCCAGGCCCACAGCGAGAGAGAGAGCCAGGCCCACAGCGAGAGAGAGAGAGCCAGGCCCACAGCGAGAGAGAGAGAGCCAGGCCCACAGCGAGAGAGAGAGAGAGAGAGCCAGGCCCACAGCGAGAGAGAGAGAGAGCCAGGCCCACAGCGAGAGAGAGAGAGAGCCAGGCCCACAGCGAGAGAGAGAGAGCCAGGCCCACAGCGAGAGAGAGAGAGAGAGAGCCAGGCCCACAGCGAGAGAGAGAGAGAGCCAGGCCCACAGAGAGAGAGAGAGAGAGCCAGGCCCACAGCGAGAGAGAGAGAGAGCCAGGCCCACAGCGAGAGAGAGAGAGCCAGGCCCACAGCGAGTGAGACCAGCCAGGCTGGCAGCGAGTGAGACCAGCCAGGCTGGCAGCAAGTGAATGAGCCGGGCAGACAGTCCGGGTATACAGAGAGTAGTGTCCGGTGATATATCGATATATCGGTTATATCGATATAATTTTTCATATCGATATGCCGATATTGGAATTTAATATATTGAAAAACTTGGTATTAAAAATTATATCAGTATATCGTAAATATCGGTATATCGTTTCCGGCGATATATCAGTATTTTCAGTATAATGCGAACTTTTCCAACTTATCTTGTCAACAGCATTGCAACCTCCTGGGCCTAGAGTACGTAATGCGTGTGCACCTCTGAATGCGTGCGCACCTCCGAATGCACGCGCGTGGGCAGTATTAAAAAACTCGGAAATACCGATATCGGTATATGTCGATATGAGCCCACCGATATATCGATATAGGAAAATTTCCATATCGAGGGATCCTAACAGCAAGTATAATTTTTTTGAGAAACTTTTGACGAAAGATGTCCAAAAGAACCTAACTCCAGTTTTTACATTCATTCTTATGGGAAAAATATATTTGCTTAATGTTGTTTCACTTAAAGTCACACTTTTCAAGACCCAAACTACGACGTTAAATGGAGTCTACTTGTACATGTTCATTACACTTTTAAGCATTTTTGGTGAAGGGTTTTGTGTCTAACGTGAAAGGAAGCTAATATTAGATACTGTCTGAAACCATTGCTGTTTATAACTCCATAGTGTGAAGAATGAACCTCTCCCCCACCCCACCACCAGAACTGTGAAGGTTAAGGGGAACCTGAACAGGCAGATAGATTACTAAAAGATTATCAATAGGGTAAATAGTGAGAGTAATTCCACTGCTCAGTGAGTCGGGCATGTTTTCCTAACCTTTTTATTTCCTTTTCCAATTTCAAAGGGGAGGGTATTATTTCTTAATAATAATAATCCTTGCATTTGCCTTATCATGTTTTTGAGACATCTCAAAACGATTCACAGAATTATACTGAAAAGTGAATTGTCTACATTTTGTGGGAGAACGCAGAAGTCAATTGCGCACAGCAATGTCCTACAAACAGTCCTGCGATGAGTGACCAATTTATTATTATTTGAAGAAACTATCACCCCTGGAAAAGCGATCCAGCAATTGACTACCAACCGGGTTGCTACTTACTGCAATGTAAACAGATAATTGTCTACTGCAGAAAAGTAGTTCTTCAACTTTCCCTGATGATTTCTGCCCAGCACAAAAGCAAGCAGCCACTCTACAACCCAACTTGTTATCTATCCTCTGCTTAGTGAATGCTTTGCCTAAAGTCTTATTGCTAAAAAGGCCCATTTCCCCCCAAAATTTCTAAAAGTAATTAATTTTCATTATAATACTGTATATGCCAACTTTAAATGAACTTATAGAAATCAAAACACTGTAATGTCTGGGACGTCCTCCAGATGTGAAAGGCACTCAAAATATATAATTTTATTGTTGTTGAGAGAACCTAACCCTTTCATCATCAACAACAAATTGCATTTATATAGCGCCTTTCAAGTCAGGAGGATGTTCCAAGATGCTGGACAGTCAATGTTTCAGACATGAGCTGGGGTCAGGATTGGGGAGGGTGGATGGAAAGGAAGGGATTTGGGGTGGCTGATGGGACCGTTGAGGAGGAGAGTCTTGATGCGGGATGTTAAGGAGGCCAGTGAGGAGACGGATTAAACTGGGGGATGGAATTCCAGACATTAGCGGAAAAGTGTGTGAAGGCTCGCCTGCCGATGGTCGGGGGACATAGAGCCTGCTGAGCAGAGCAATCGGGCGGGTAGGTAGGGGGTTAGGAGGTCAGGTGGGGCAAGGCGTGGAGGGCTTTGAAGGTGAAGATCAGGGTTTTGAATTGAGTTCCCTGGGTGATGGGGAGCCAATGGAGTCAGGCAAGAATGGGGAGATGCAATCATGGAGCTTGGAGCTCATGGGCCGCAGAGTTCATAGATTCATAGAATTTTACGGCACAAAATTCAGCCCATCTAATTTGTGCCGGTTCTTTGAAAAGAGCAACTCAATCCCACTGCCCCGCTCTCTCCCCATAACCTAACAGACATGTTCTCCCTAAATAAAGATCTAATTCTCTTTTAAAAGCTGTTATCGAATCGTTTTTCACCATCTTTTCAGACAATGCATTCCAGATTCAAACAACCCGCTGAGTGAAAAAAATTCTGCTCATCTCCCCTTTACTTCGTTTTGAAACTATTTTAAATCTGTGATCACGAGGTCATAGATTCATCCACCAGTGGAAACAGTTTTTCCTTATTCACCCTGTCGAATCCCCTTATGATTTTCTAAAGCTCCATTAGGTCTCATAAGAACATAAGAACAAAGAATTAGGAGCAGAAGTAGGCCATTCGGCCCTTCAAGCCTGCTCCGCCATTCAATAAGATCATGGCAGATCTTCTCACCTAATTCTGATTACCTGCCCGATCTCCATATCCCCTAATCCCTCTATTTTTCAAAAATCTATCAGTCTCAGCCTTGAAAATGTTTAAGGACTGAGCATCTACAGCCTTCTGGGGTAGTGAATTCCATAAATTCACTACCATCTGAGTGAAGAAATATTTCCTCAACTCTGTTCTAAAAGGCTGACCCTTAATTTTAAGACCGTGACCCCTGGTTGTAGATTCTCCTACCAGGGGAAACCAGTCCCTCAGTGCCTACTTTATCCACCCTTTACGAATCTTATATGTTTCAATAATTCTTCTGTACTCTAGAGAATACAGCCCTAGTTTATTAACCTATCCTCATAGGTCAGTCCCCTCATCCCAGGAACTAACCTAGTAAATCTACGCTGCCCCCCCTCTAAGGCAAGTATATATTTTTTTAAATAAGGAGACCAAAACTGCACACAATACTCGAAGTGCAGTCTCACCAGGGCCCTATACAGTTGCAGCAAGACTTCCCTACTCTTATACTCTAAACCTTTTGAAATGAATGCCGTTCGCCTTCTTCGTTGCTTGCTGCACCTGCAAACTAACTTTTTGGTCTCCTCTCAACCTTCTCTGTTCCAAAGAGAATAAACCTAGCCTATCTAGCCTTTCCCCATAAATGAAGCCCCTCAATCCTGGTACCATTCCAGTAAACCTTCTTTGTACCATTTCCAATGCCTTAACATTCTTTCTATAGTGTGGTGACCAGAATTGGACACAGTACTCCAGCTGAGGCCTAACCAAAGTTTTATAGAGGTCAGTCAGCACTTTTTATCTTTATCTTCACCATTTTATCTATATCTTCTTGCAGATGGTTACTATCCTCCTCACTATTTTCTATTCTCCCTAATTTAGTATCATCTGAAACTTGGAAACTGTGCTCCCTACACCCAAGTCCAGATCATTAATATATATTAAAAAGAGCAATGGTCCCAATACCAATCCCTGGGGGACGCCACTGCACACTTCACTCCAGTCTGAAAAACAGCTGCTCACCACAACTCTCTGCTTTCTGTCTCACAGCCAGTGTGGATCCACACTGCCACTGTCCCTTTAACGCCCATGGGCCTCTACTTTCCCAATAAGTCTCTCACTTTGTCAAATGCCTTTTGAAAGTCCATGTAAACTACATCAACTGCGCTACCCTCATCCACTCATTCCGTTACCTCATCGAAAAATTCTATCAGATTTGTAAGGCAACAAATCCATGCTGGCTGTCCTTTATCAGCCTATATCTTTCTAAGTGAAGATCTATCTTGTCCCTGATAATAGACTCTAGAAGTTTGCCCACTACTGCCGTTAGACTGACTGGTCTGTACTTTCCAGGTTTGTCCTTCTGCCCCTTTTTATACAGGGGAGTAACATTAGCAACCCTCCAGTCCTCTGGCACCATCCCTGTGTCCAAGGAAGATTGAAAGATTGTGGCCAGAGCCTCTGCTATTTACTCCCGTACTTTCCTTAGTAACGTAGGATGCATCCCATCCGAATCAGGTGACATATCTACCTTGAGCGCTGTCAACCTTTTTAGTACTTCCTCTCTGTTTATACTAATCCTATCCATTTCTTCTATCCTCTCCTCCAATACTGTGACATTGGCTGCATCTTCTTCTCTTGTGAGAAGAGACATCTCACAAGAGAGTACATCAGCCATGCCCTCTGCTTCCACAATAAGATTTCCTCTTTGGCCCCTAATTGGCCCCACCCTACCCTTGACCAATCGTTTACTGTTAATATGTTTTGTAAAATACATTAGGATTCCCTTTGTGCCTCCTCTGATCGCCTTATTATTCTTGGCGATTTCAACCTCCATTTCACCCCATTTCCTCTGAATTCTCCTCTTTACTTTCGTCTTTCAACTTCTCCCTTCATACTAACACTGCCACCCACACCCACGGCCATCCGCTCGATCTGGTGATCACCCGAGGCCTCAACGTCTCTGGCGTCACCATCACAGACAAGGCCATTTCTGACCATTTTTTCATTTCCTGCAACACCTCTATCCCTCCCCCCTCCACCTCCAAACCCACCACCATCTTCTACCAGCCCTGGAAGAAGATTCCCCCTCAACCTTTCACCTCTGCCCTAGAAACCTCCGACCTCCTCCCACAATGGCACTTCTTTTGCACCGACCCATCCTCCGCCTCCACCGCCCTCCACAACACCCTCTCCACTACCCTCGACACCCTGGCCCCCCTCACCTCCAAAACCGTCTCCCATTCCCGATCATCACCGTGGTACACATCTCACCTCCGCTCCCTCAAGAGCCAAGTGAGAGCAGTTGAACGCACCTGGCTCAAATCTGGCCTCACGGTCCACCGGCAAATCTGGCTGGACCGCATCAAATTTTACCGCTCCGCCCTAGCCACCGCCAAATCAGCCTTCTACTCCAGGATAATCCTGGAAGCGAAGGACAACCACCGACTTCTCTTCGCCACCACCAACCAGCTCCTCCGCCCCCCCCCCCCCCGCCTCACTTCGCAGATCCTCTCCTCAAATGATCGTTGTGAGGAGACGCTGGACTTCCTCGAGTCCAAAATAGAGAGAATCCGCTCTGCGGTTTCCTCCCCCCACCACTCCTCCACCTCCGCGCCCTCATCAGCTACCTCAACCCCTACTCACCCCCCATTTCACACTTTCAACCCCACCACCCCGTTTTCAGTCACAAAAATAATTACCTCAATGAAACCCACCACGTGCTCATTGGACCCCATCCCCACCCCCCTCCTCCGCACCCAGCTCCATTTGTTAGCCCCACTCATTTCTGACACCATTAACCTTTCCCTCTCCTCAGGCACCGTCCCTACCTCCCTTAAAACAGCCACCATCACCCCTATCCTGAAGAAACCCTCCCTTGATGCGTCGCAACCATCAAGCTATCGACCCATCTCCAACCTCCCGTTTTTATCCAAGGTCCTTGAAAGAGTGGTTGCCTCCCAGCTCCGCTCTTTCCTTTCAACTCACTCACTCTTTGAACCCCTCCAATCAGGTTTCCGCCCAATTCACAGCACAGAAACTGCCCTGGTTAAGGTTACAAATGACATCCTAACCGCCTGTGACCAGGGCTCCCTCTGCCTCCTCGTCCTCCTTGACCTGTCTGCTGCGTTCGACACAGTCGATCATACCATCCTCCTCCAACGTCTTTCCTCCCACCTCAACCTTCAAGGAACAGTGCTTGACTGGTTCCATTCCTATCTGACCCACCGTTTACACTGTGTTTCTTCCAACGATTTTTCTTCAAACTCCCACACAGTTTCTCACGGCGTCCCTCAGGGCTCTGTTTTAGGCCCCCTCCTTTTCACCCTTTACACGCTCCCTCTGGGCGATGTCATCCGCAAACATGGGGTAAATTTCCACATGTATGCAGACGACACCCAGTTGTACCTTTCTGCCTCATCCCTCAACCCCCAGACCATCGATGTTCTGACAGCATGTCTGTCCAACATCGAGTCCTGGACGAGGGACAACTTCTTGCAATTCAACGTGAGTAAGACCGAGGCCCTCCTGATCGGCTCAAGCCAGCGCCTCCGCACATCGGGCGCTGCCAGCCTCAACATCCAAGGCTGCACTCTCCACCTCACAAAGCCAATCAGGAACCTTGGCATCATGTTCGATTAAAAACTTTCCTTCCTCCCCACATCCGTGCCTTGACCGGCACCGCTTATTTCCACCTGCGCAACATTGCCAGGCTCCGCAACTAACTTACCCCCCACGCTGCCGAAACACTCGTGCCCGCGTACATCACCTGGACTACGGAAACTCTCTCCTCGTCGGCCTCCCCAGTTCCTCCATTCACAGGCTGCAGGTCATCCAAAACTCTGCAGCCCGTGTATTATCCCGCACCCGCCTCCGCGACCATATAACCCCCACCCTCGCCCGTCTCCATTGGCTCCCCATTCTCCAGAGGATCGAGTTCAAGATCCTCGTCCTCACCTACAAGGCCTTACACGGCCTTGCCCCGCCCTATTTAACTAATCTATTTTCCCCCTACAAGCCCACCCGGACCCTCCATTCAACAGGACTTGGCCTGCTCCAAGCCCCCCGCCCGATCCGCCCCACCATCGGAGGCCGGGCCTTCAGTTTCTCCGCTGCAACCCTACGGAATACCATCTCTCAATCCCTCCGTCTCGTTTCTTCCCTTTCCTCTTTCAAGGCCGGTTTGAAGACTTTCCTCTTCGACCGTGCCTTTTGTTCCACCCCGAACTTTTCGACCTCCCCTTCGTGTTTCACCCCTTCCCAAACACTCCCCTCTCAGCTCGGGTCACACGCCTCCTGTGCAGCGCCTTGGGACATCCTCCCGACGTGAAAGGCGCTCTATAAATGTAATTTATTGTTGTTGTTGTTTTATGTTTTACATATTAAGTAAATATTTTACATATTAAGAGTAAAAGGTTGGTCAAGGATAGGGTGGGGCCAATTAGGGACCTAGGAGGAAATCTCATTGTGGAGGCAGAGGGCATGGCTGATGTACTGAATGAGTACTTCGCCTCTGTCTTCACAAAAGAAAAGGATACAGCCAATGCCATGGTATTAGAGGAGAGGGTAGGAGAAATGGATAGAATAATTATAACCAGAGAGGAAGTTCTAAAAAGGTTGACGTTGCTCAAGGTGGATAAGTCACCTGGTCCGGATGGGATGCACCCTAGGTTACTAAGTGAGGCACGGGAGCAAATAGCAGGGACTCTGGCCACGATCTTTCAATCTTCCTTGGACACAGGGGTCGTGCCAGAGGACTGGAGGATAGCTAATGTTACTCCCTTGTATAAAAAGGGGCAGAAGGACAAGCCTGGTAACTACAGACCAGTCAGTCTAACGTCGGTAGTGGGCAAACTTCTAGAGTCCATAATCAGGGACAAGGTAGATCTTCACTTAGAAAGATATAGGCTAATAAAGGACAGTCAACATGGATTTGTTAAAGGCAAATCTTGCCTTACAAATCTGATAGAATTTTTTGATGAGGTAACGGAATGGGTGGATAATGGTAGCGCAGTTGATGTAGTTTACATGGACTTTCAAAAGGCATTTGACAAAGTGCCACATGAGAGACTTATTATGAAATTAAAGGCCCATGGCGTAAAAGGGACAGTGGCAGCGTGGATCCACAACTGGCTGCGAGACAGAAAGCAGAGAGTTGTAGTGAGCGGCTGTTTTTCAGATTGGAGGGAAGTGAGCAGTGGTGTGCCACAGGGATCGGTTTTGGGACCATTGCTGTTTGTAATCTACATCAATGATCTGGACTTGGGTGTACGGAGTACAGTTTCCAAGTTTGCAGATGACACTAAGTTAGGGAGAATAGTAAATAGTGAGGAGGATAGTAGCCATCTGCAAGAGGATATAGACAAATTGGTAAAGTGGGCAGACACATGGCAGATGAAGTTTAATGCAGAGAAGTGTGAGGTGATGCATTTTGGGAGAAGAAATGAAGGGAGGCAATATAGGCTAGATAGTACAATTTTAAATGGTGTGAAGGAACAGAGAGACCTGGGGATTTGTGTTAGTGACTCGTTGAAGGTGGCAGGACAGGTAGACAAGGCTGTTAAGAAGGCGTATGGGATACTAGGCTTTATAAATAGGGGTATAGAGTACGAAAGTCAGGAAGTGCTGACTAACCTCTATAAGACTTTGGTGACGCCTCAGCTGGAATACTGTGTTCAATTCTGGTCACCACACTACAGAAAGGATGTGAAGGCATTGGAAAGGGTACTACGAAGATTTACTAGGATGGTGCCAGGATTGAGGGACTTCAGCTATGAGGAGAGGCTAGATAGGCTAGGGTTATTCTCTCTGGAGCAGAGAAGATTGAGGGGAGACCTAATAGAGGTTTATAAGATCATGAGGGGTTTCGACCGACAGGGCAAATAGAGAAAAACTATTTCCACTCGTGGGCGAATCTGTGACTCGTGGTCACAGATTTAAAATAGTTTCAAGGCGAAGTAGAGGGGAGCTGAGGAGAAATTTTTTCACTCAGCAAGTTGTTCGAATCTGGAATGCATTGCCTGAAAAGGTGGTGGAGGCTGATTCGATAACAACTTTTAAAAGGGAATTAGATCTTTATTTAGGGAGAACAGGTCTATTAGGCTATGGGGAGCGGGCAGGGCAGTGGGATTGAATCGCTCTTTTCAAAGAGCCGGCACAGACTAGATGGGCCGAATGGCCTCCTTTTGTGCCGTAAAATTCTATGAATTCTATGAATGTTACCTGCTAATTGTTTCTCATGAAGTCTTTTTGCCCCTCTCATTTCCTCTTTCAGTTCTCCTGCACTTCCTATATTCTGCTTGGTTGACCTCTGTATCTTGGGCCTGACACTTGTCATAAGCCTCCTTTTTTTGCTTTATTTTAACCCCAATTGCCTTTGTCATCCAGCGAGATTTGGATGCCATGCATTTTATCTTTGTTAGAATGTTTTTGACCTGTGCCCGAGCTATCTCTTCCTTGAAGACTGCCCACTGCTCGTTCGCTGTTTTACCTGCCAATCGTTCTTTCCAGTCCACCTCGGCTAGGTCCCGTTTTAACTCACTGAAATTAGCCTTCTTCCAGGTGAGTGTCTTCACCTTTGAGTGTTCCTTATCCCTTTCTATAATTACTCTGAATCTAATGATATTGTGATCGCTATTCCTTTGGTACTCACCTACAGAAACCTGTTGTACTTGCCCCACCTCATTCCCGAAAACTAGATCCAGCACTGCTTCCTTACTTGTTCGACTGGAAACATACTGATCAAGAAAATTGTCCCGTACACGCTTCAGCAATTCTTCTCCCTCTTTGCCCTTTACACTACTATTCTGCCAGTTGATGTTGGGATAATTAAAGTCTCCCATTATCATTGGCTTTGCATCTTTCCGAAATCCGCTTGCAGATCTGCTCGTCTATCTCCTTCCTTCTATTTGGTGGTCTATAGTATACCCCTAACCGTGCAACTGCTCTTTTTTTATTTTTTAACTCTAACCAGATAGATTTGGTTTTTTGGCCTTCTTCCATCTTGTTCCTTTCTAAGGCTGTAACTGAGTCTTTAACTAATTTTGCCACCCCGCCTCCTTTTCTCCCTTCTCTATCCCTCCTGAATATATTATAGCTGGGAATGTTGAGTTCCCATTCCTGCCCTTGTTTGAGCCAGGTCTCTGTTACTGCTACCACATCATATCCCCTTGCAGCAACTAGAGCCTGCAGCTCACCAATTTTATTTGTCAAACTCCGTGCATTTACATACATGCACTCCAAGACAGAATTCACCTGCTCTGTACATTTCTCCTATCCTACCCCTCCCCTTGTCCCCTGTCTTAAGACCATAAGACCACAAGAATTAGGAGCAGGAGTAGGCCATTTGGCCCTTCGAGCCTGCCTCGCCATTCAATAAGATCATGGCTGATCTTCTGACCTAACTCTAAATACCTGCCCCACGCCCATATCCACTAATCCTTCTATTTTTAAAAAATCTATCCGTCTCAGCCTTGAAAATGTTCAGGGACTGAGCATCCACAGCCTTCTGGGATAGTGAATTCCATAAATTCACTACCCTCTGAGTGAAGAAATGTTTCCTCAACTACTTTCTAAAAGGATGACCCTTAATCTATAACCAGGGGTTAAAGACTGTGACCCCTGGTTATAGATTCTCCTACCAGGGGAAACAGTATCTCAGTGTCTGCTTTATCCATCCCTTTAAGAATCTTATATGTTTCAATAAGATCCCCCCTAATTCTTCTGTACTCTAGAGAATACAGCCCTAGTTTATTCAACCTATCCTCATAGGTCAGTCCCCTCATTCCTGGAACTAACCTAGTGAATCTATGCTGCACCCCCTCTAAGGCAAGTATGTCCTTTGTTAAATAAGGAGACCAAAACTGCACACAATAGGTACGGTCCTGTATAGGGCTTTGGTGAGACCGAGGTACGGTCTCACCAAAGCCCTATACATTTGCAGCAAGACTTCCCTACTCTTATACTCTTAACCTTTTGAAATGAACTCTAGCATGCCGTTCGCCTTCTTAGTTGCTTGCTTCACCTGCAAACTAACTTTTTGAGACTGGTGTACAAGGACACCCAAATCCTTTTGAATATTAACACTATCTAGAAAATAGTGTGTCGAGAAAATAATCAATTTTTTTTATGTTTGCTACCTAGGTGAATAATTTCACACTTCCCCACATTAATTCCATCTGCCACCTACCTGCCCACTCCCCTAGCCTATCTATATCTTGTTGCAATCTTTTTGCATCATCCTCAGAGGTCACTCTCCTACCTAGTTTAGTGTCATCCGGGAATTTAGACACGTTACATTCAATGTCCTCGTCTAGATCATAGAATCATAGAATCATAGAATCATAGAATCATAGAATCATAGAATCATAGAATCATAGAATCATAGAATCATAGAATCATAGATGTAAATTGGTAAATACCTGAGGCTACCCTCCCGCACTGATCCTTGTGGCACTCCACTAGTTACATCCTGCCAATTCGAGAATGGCTCATTTATCCCTAATCTCTGTTTTCTACTAGGGTCCGGCGATATATCGATATATCGCTAAAACCTAATATAATTTTCATATTGATACGCCGATATAGGCATTTCAAAAATATCGATATATCGAAAAAATCAGGATGCCGCACACTGAACTACAAGACCCAGAATGCTCATCTCTATACACAATGCACAGACCGAGGTGCAAAGCCGCCATATTGTATTCATAGTCCTCGAATACAATATACAGGTATGCAAGGGGTGAGGGGGGGGGGGGGGGGGGGTGGAAGAGAGGGACGGCGGTGGAGGTGGGTGGGGGAGAGAGGGGTGGCGGGGGAAGGAGGGAGAGAGAGGGACGGCGGCGGACAGTGGGGGGGAGAGAGGGACGGCGGCAGGGGGGAGAGAGGGACGGCGGCAGGGAGGAGAGAGGGACGGTGACGCGGGGGGTGGGGGGAGAGAGGGACGGCGGCAGGGGGGGTGGGGGGAGAGAGGGACGGCGGCGGAGGGGCGTGGGGAGAGAGAGGGACGGTGGCGGGTGGGGGGAGAGACGGGGTGGATGTGATAATATACAGATAGATAGAGATAGGGGGATGTGAGAGAGGAGAGAGACACAGAGACACAGACAGAAAAACACAGAGATAGAGAGAGTGAGTGTGAGAGACACAGAGAAAGATATTTACCTCCTGAGGAGATAGGCCCCGAATGCGCATGCACCCCGAATGCGTGCGTGGCGCATGCGCAGTACGAAAACCCCAAAAATATCGATATTTCGGTATATCTCGATATGAGCCCATCGATATATCTAAATCGGAAAATTTCCATATCGACGGACCCTATTTTCTACCCATTAGCCACTCTTCTATCCATGCTAATATGTTCCCATTAATCCCGTGGGCCTTGATCTTGTGCCACAGTCTTTTGTGTGGTACTTTATCAAATGCCTTCTTAAAATTTTATACCACATCTACTGGTTCCTCCCTATCCAAACTGCTGGATACATCTTCAAAAAACTCTAAAAGATTAGTTAAGCCCTTTTGTAAAGCCATGTTGGCTCTGCCTAATCTTGTTATGGTCTTCCAGGTATCCCAAAACGACGTCTTTAATTAAGGACTCAAGAATTTTCCCTATCACTGATGTCAGACTAACTACTCTATAGTTCCACGTGTTTTCTCTCCCACCATTCTTAAATAGTGGAGTTACATTTGCAATCTTCCAATCAATGGGGACTTTTCCAGTATCCACAGAATTTTGCCATCCACTATCTCAGTAGCCACCTCCTTTAAAACTCTAGGATGCAAGCCATCCGGTCCAGGGGATTTATCGGTTTTAAGACCCGACAATTTACCTAAAACCATTTCTTTACCAATATTACTCTCCCTAAATTGCTTGCTAACATTGTCTTCTTGGTGCCCCTCTATTTTTGGTATGTTTCCACTCCAGTGTCTTCTACGGTGAAGACAGTAGAAAAATACTTGTTTAATGACTCTGCCATGTCTTTGTCCCCTATTAGAATTCCCCCTGTCTCTGCCTGTAATGGACCCACATTCACCCTTGAGCCTTTCCCTCTTTATATATTTGCAGAAACTCTTGCAGTCTGTCTTTATGTTCCTCATTAGTTTGCCCTCATATTCTATTTTCTCAGTTTTTATCAATTTTTTGGTCCTCCTCTTTTGTTCCCTAAAGTTCTCCCAATCCTCGGGTTTACTACTCACCTTAGCTGTTTTATAGGTTGCTTCTTTTGACTTTATACTTTCCCAAACTGCTCAAGTTAGCCACGGTTGGACCACCTTTCCCATGACATTCTTATTCCTCAAAGGAATACGTGCTCATTGGGAATTTTGCACTATCTCCTTGAATGTCTGCCATTGTTGGTCTACTGTCAAATCCTTAAATTTAATTTCCCAGTTTATTCTGACTAAATCCTCTCTCATACCAGCAAAGTTGGCTCTATTTAAATTGAAGACCTTTGCTTCAGACTTAACTACTTCCCTCTCTAACTTAATGCTAAATTCCACTTTGCCCTAGAGGAGCCTTAAGTTCCAGTTTGCTGATCAGCCCTGTTTCATTACACAAAACAAAGTCTAATATGGCCTGTTCCCTGGTTGGTTCCTCGACATACTGACCTAGAAAATTATCCCTAATACATTCTATAAGCTCCTCTTCTATTCTTACCTTTCCCAATTTGGTTGTCCCAGTCTATATGCAGATTAAAATCACCCACAATTAGTGTCTTTCCTTTGCTACATGCTCCGCTAATCTCCTGATTTATACCTTGAGCGATACTTTGACTGCTGTTTGGTGGTCTATAAGCTACTCCCACTAGAGTTTTCTGCCCCTTGAAGTTACGTATCTCTACCCATACTGACTCTACATCTTGCTTATCTGATTTAAAATCTTTCCTCTCTACTGTTTTTATCCCATCCTTTATTAGCAGGGCCACCCCCCCTCCTCGTTTACCACATTGCCGGGAATATATAGTTCCCACCCCTGTAACCGTGTCTCGGAGATGGCTACTAGATCATACCAGTTTGTCTCTATTTGTGCATTTAATTCATCTATCTTGTTTCGAATGCTTTGTGCATTCAGATATAGTTCCCTTAATTCTGACTTCCGGCTATTGGCCCTATTCACCAGCACCCTGTCACTGGACTTCCTTTACCCGCTTGACATACTCTGCTCTTCTCCCTTGTTAATCTGTGCCCTGACTATGTTTTTACCTCCCCCACTCCTAAGTAGTTTAAAGCCCTATTTATTCGCGTAGCCAGGACATTTGTCCCAGCCTTATTTAGGTGAAGCCCATTCCTTTGGAATAGCTCCCGTCTCCCCCAATACTGGTGCCAGTGGCCCATAAATTGAAACCCCTGCCTTCCGCACCACTCCTTAAACAGGCATTCAGATCCATGATCTTTTTTTGCCTGTACCAATTAGCCCCTGGCTCAGGTAACAGTCCTGATATTAACCTTTGAGGTTATATTTTTTGATTTAACTCCCAATTCCTGGAAGTTGCTCCTTAACTCGTCCCTACCAATCCTACATATATTATTGGTTCCCATATGGATCACCACAATTAGATCCTCTCCCTCCTGCCTCAAATTTTTCTCCAGCCCGTCAGTGACGTCCTTCATCCTGGCCCCAGGAAGACAACAGAGTCTTCTTGTCTCCCTGCTACAGCTACAGAAAAGTGCATCAGTTCTCCTGACTGTCTCATCCCCAATTACAACTACATTTCTTTTCACCATTCCTTTTTGTTTGGCCTCCTGCACAGAGGTGTTGAGGTCAGTTTTCCCATCTTCCTCGCAGATTTCCTTGTCCACAAAGGTTGCAAGTAGTTTATAAGTGTTGGACAAGGCTAAAGCCGTGTAATAGGGGTAACAGTCTTAACCCTCCCTTATCTGGACTAATGTTTGCATTCCCATCTGGATGATCTGCAGCCTATGGAAGGAGTTGTTGGGAAGGCCGACAAGCAGGGTGTTGGCTTAGTCGAGTCTGAATGTGATGAAGGAATAATTGAGAATTTCAGCGACCTGAGGAGTGAGGTAGTGGCGGAGTTGGGTAATGTTGCTGAGGTGAGGGAAGGAAGAGCAGATCATGGCTTGGATGTGGAAGAGGAAAGAGGAAAGACAGTTGAGGATTGAACAAGACACCTAGCTGGCTTGGTGAGGTGGAGAGGCAGCCATGAAGGTTGATGCTGCCAGTGCCTGATATGTGAAGGCACTGGCGCGAGCACCTCTGTCTTGCTGACACTCAACTGAAGAAAGTCAGGTCCTGGATGAGGACCTGATATTTGACAGGCAACAACAACAACAACTTAAACTTATAAAGCGCCTTTCACGTCGGGAGGACGTCCCAAGGCGCTGCACAGGAGGCGTGTGACCCGAGCTGGGAGGGAAGTGTTCGGGAAGGGGTGAAACACGTAGGGGAGGTCGAAAAATTTGGGAGGGAACAAAAGGCACGGTCGAAGAGGAAAGTCTTCAAACCGGCCTTCAAAGAGGAAAGGGAAGAAACAAGGCGGAGGGATTGGGGGATGGAATTCCACAGGGTGGGAGCGGAGAAACTGAAGGCCCAGCCTCCGATGGTGGGGCGGCTCGGGCGGGGGGCTTGGAGCAGGACAAGTCCTGCTGAACGGAGGGTCCGGGTGGGCTTAGATGGGGAGAGTAAGTCTGTTAAATGGGGTGGGGCAAGGCCGTGTAAGGCCCTGAAGATGAGGACGAGGATCTTGAACTCGATCCTCTGGGGGATGGGGAGCCAGTGGAGACGGGCGAGGGTGGGGGTTATGTGGTCGCGGAGGTGGGTGCGGGATAGTACACGGGCTGCAGAATTTTGGATGACCTGCAGTCTGTGAATGGAGGAGCTGGGGAGGCCGACGAGGAGAGAGTTTCCGTAGTCCAGCCGTGAGGTGATGTACGCGTGCACGAGTGTTTCGGCAGCGTGGGGAGTGAGATAGTTACGGAGCCTGGCAATATCAGGAAAGCAGTGTTCCTGGAATTGAGTGTAGAGGCAGAAAGAGAGAGTTAGGTGTCATCTGCAAGCGGAGCATGTAGATATTGAAAAGTAGTGGGCCAAGGACAGAGCCCTGGAGGATGCTACACGTGACAGTGCGGGGGCTGGAGATGGTGAGAAAGGTAAGAGTCGAACCAGGTGTTAAGAGGATGGAATGGTCGACATTGTTGAAGACAGCAGAGAGGTCAAGGAGGACAAAGAGATCAAGGAGGCAGAGAGAGCCCTGAACACAGATGTTTAAAATGTCGTTAGACACTTTGACCAGGGCTGTCTCCATGCTATGGGCAGCACAGAAACCTGATTGTAAGGCTCCGAAGAGGGAATGGTGTGAGACACGGGAGCGAA
Source organism: Hydrolagus colliei (assembly GCA_035084275.1). Lineage (NCBI taxonomy): Eukaryota > Metazoa > Chordata > Chondrichthyes > Chimaeriformes > Chimaeridae > Hydrolagus > Hydrolagus colliei. The sequence continues at coordinate 16,241,584 of CM068758.1, forward strand.
GTTGAGATACAACAACTAATTCCACGGCCTTAAAGAGGAATGGGAGGTTGGAGATGGGGTGGTAACTGAAAAGTAGGGATGAGTCCAGAGAAGGTTTTTTCAGGATGGTGATGATGCTTTCCCCACCCTTGTATGGATAATTGAAACTGGCAGATTAAAAAAAGTGACTTGAATATATTTCTCTTTCCTCTTTCAAGAGGAATATATTTTCCTCTTTCAAGGCCGGTTTGAAGACTTTCCTCTTCGATCGTGCCTTTTGTTTCACCCCGAACTCTTTTACCTCCCCTTCGTGTTTCACCCTTTCCCAAACACTCCCCTCCCAGCTCGGGTCACACGCCTCCTGTGCAGCGCCTTGGGACGTCCTCCCGACGTGAAAGGCGCTTTATAAATGTAATTTGTTGTTGTTGTTGTTGTTGAAATATGTCTTGTCAAAATCCAGGCAAAGAACAATCCAGTACAATGAAATAGTGAACAGAAGGCTCTAAACATCTTTCTTGGTTAAATTGTTCTTTGATCTAATAGGCCAATAATAATTGCGGAGGATGGCTTCTATGCAATTCTCTCGCCACAAGCCATATTTTATGGAAATAGATGCATATAAAAAAAGGAATATGAAAGAGTTTGGGTGAAATTAAAAAGTGGAATGAGATTAGGGGGCTCATATTGAGGAAAACACAAGTACACACAAGGCTATAAAGTCTGTTTCTGTACTATTCACAAAAAGAAGTGATGCAGTGTTCTGAGTTTGGAGATAAAAAGAAAAAAAAACTGACCAACAACTGTACAAACTGCAAGACTCAGCTCACAATATAATAATGATAGTAATCCTTGCATTTGAGTACAGCGCTTTTCACGTCTTCGTCAAAGCACTTCTCAGAATATGCTGTAAAGTGAATTAACTGTATATTTGTGGGTGAAATGCAGTAGCCGATTATGCACAACAGTGTCCCACAAATAGTCGTGGATTGAAATTTCCAAATAAATTTTGAGGAATTATTAATAATTGTGTAATAAGTAAACTTTCCCAAGGTTTAGCACTTTATCAACTTTATCAACTTTATCAACAACAACTTCAATTTATATAGCGCCCTCCACACCAGACGGTGTCTCAGAACGCTTCACAATAACGGATCCCGAGCCAGGGGCAGGGGTAGAAAGGTGACCAAAGGCGCTGTCAAAAAGAAAGGTCTTTAGCCGAGACCTGAAACTAGGAAGAGAGGGGGCGGGCCGAAGGGAGTGAGGAAAGCAGTTCCAGAGCTTTGGGCCTTAGTGGCTGAAGGCAAAGCCGCCGATGGTGGAGCCAAGCATTCGGGGGACAAGGAGGAGACCAGAACCGGAGGAGCGAAGGCAATGGGTGCTGTTGTGAGGAGAGAGGAGGTCAGAGAGGTAGGGGGTTGCAGAGGAGTGGAGAGATTTGAAGACAAGTGTGAGGATCTTGAAATCAATCCTCTCCGGGACAGGGAGCCAGTGAAGTCTGGCAAGGACTGGGGTAATGGGGGAGCAAGGTTGGTGTGGGTGAGAATGCGGGTGGCAGAGTTCTGTATTAGCTGGATATCACGTCGCTGAGACTTCTCAAAGTGCTTAAAAGAATATATTGTAAAGTGAATTGACTATATATTTAAAAATAATAGCTCAATGCTTTTAGTAGGAGATAGATGGCATTAAAGGAAAATAATATAGTTAGTTATACAATTCTACAATTTCGCAGGCATGTGTATTTGTAGAATTCTCTATGCTATTCGCCTTTGCTAATTATACTAATTCTCTTTTTACTAATTTTCACTCATTTCATTTATTTGTAAATTTAAGCTGGCCTGTCCTTTTAAAAAATATTGTGGGCAAAAAAGGAGCTCTCCTTCCCTCCACCTAGTGCCTGGTGTTCTGCAGAGTAACTGTATCTCTGGTGAGAAGGAGATCCAAACTCAGCTCATAAGCTAATAGTTCTCACTTACACAATCCCATGGATACTTCTCATTTAGTCCAAGCAATGGCCAGTACAGTCCGTGTGGCCCTATTCACTATCACACAGCATGAAGCACAACACACACACACTAAAGTGCAGTGATTCTGCTTCACAGCAGGTTGGGATGTTGCAAAGTGGAGGGTACTGTACTACAGTATAATGTACTATAAACATTCATATTGTGTTGTTGAGAAGCTTTTCACTGGACTTTGGGTTTCCGTGTTAATTTGAGAATGTGAATGAGTTCTGTTGAAACATTTGCACAGGGCACCATCCATTTGCTCTTGATATAAATGTACAAGCTTCTACACCAGCGTTGCAAGTCATTCTGGTATATTGCAACAAAATGGGTTGACTACTGAGACCTAACCTGCTCCACTTGACAAATCTTGAAGTTGTGGAATTTGATACTAGCCTCACAACAACAACAACAACTTATATAGCGCCCTCCACGATGGACAGCATCTCGGAGCATTTCACAATAGCGGAGCTCACGTGGGAGCCAGTGGGAGGGGATGGTGACTGAAGGCACAGTCGAACAGAAAGGTCTTCAGGCATGACTGAAAATGGAAAAGGAGGGGTGAGGCAGAGGGATTGAGGGAGGGAGTTCCAGAGTTTTGGGGCTAGTGACTGAAAGCACAGCCACCGATGTTGGAGTGGAGGATTCGGGGGACAAGGAGGAGGCCGGACCCAGTAGAGCGGAGGCAGCGTGTAGTGCCGTGAGGAGAGAGGAGGTCAGAGAGGTAGGGGGGTGCAGAGGAGTGGGTGATTTAAACACAAGAGTGAAAATCTTGGAAGTCAATCTGCTCTGAGACAGGGAGCCAGTGAAGTCTGGAGAGAACTGGAGTAATCGGTGAGAGAAGTTTGGTTCGGGTGAGAATGTGGGCATGGAGATGTATGAGCTAGATTTTGTGAATGGTGGTGGAGAGGAGCCTAGCGAGGAGGGCGTTGGAATAGTCCAGCCGAGAGGTGACAAAGGCATGGACCAGGGTTTTGGCAGCTTTTGGGTTGAGGTATTGCTGGAGACTAGCAATGTGGCGGAGATGGAAGAAGGCGGTGCTGGTGAGGGACTGGATGTGGGGGGGGAAGGATAATTGGGGGGCGAACCTGATGCCCAGGTTGCTTTTGGGTTCGGAGAGATTTAGGGGCAGGTTGGGTAGGAGGTGAGAGCCGTAGGACCGAAGACGTCAACGAGAGCCAAAGAGCATGGCTTCTGTTTTGTCAACTTTTAATTGCAAGAAGTTTGCGCTCATCCAGCTCTTGATGTTCAGAACAGAATATCTGGGGACTGGGGGGTCCTATCTGAGGTGGAAAAGTAGAGTTGCATGTCATCCGCATTGGAAGTTTACCCCATGTCTGCGGATGACATCGCCAAGAGGTAGTACATAGATCAGGAATAGAAGGGGGCCAAGGTTGGATTCTTGGGGTACCTCACAAGTGACCTGGTGAAAGTGAGAGGAAAAGCCATTTGCAGAGATATACTTTGTGATGTAGGCCTCGAACCAAGCGAATGCAGTCCCACTGAGGTGGATGGTGAAGGAAGATGGGGAGATCGACTGTCTCGATGGAGAGGTCCAGGAGGACAAAGAAGCATTGGGAGCCCTGGTCCAGATAGAGAGGATATCATTTGTGACTTTCACAAGTGCAGTCTCTGAACTGTGGGCAGGGCAGAAACCGGACTGGAGGGGTCCAAATAGGGTGTGGAGGGAAAGGTGGGCGCGGAGTTGGTTGGCAACAACGTGTTCTACAACTTTCGCAGTTGGTTTGAGACAGGGCAGTAGTGGCTGGGGTTGGAGAGATAAAGGGTAGGTTTTTTAAGAAGTGGGCTGATGACAGCGGTTTTGAGGAGGAAGAGGGACTGATCCTGAGGAGAGGGATTCCTCGCGACCCAAATTGTTTTTGCTGTGACCCAAATTAGCCTCCAATAGGTCCTCCCACCCCTTGGGGGCGATATCGGGACTAAAGCAAAGCTCAGCCAAAACGTTATCTCTATGTCTTTTGTGGACTCAGCGCGACTCGTAAGTATGCTCTTTATACAAATTGGTCGGCAGTATTGCCTCAGATGCTTTTTTTTAATGTTCAAAAAGCATTTTCAACGTTAAAAAAAGCAACAACAAAAATTTCTGATGACCTTTCACAACCCAACTGAGGACCCCCGCGACCCTGATTTGGGTCGGCACCTGAGGTTGGGAACCATTGGTCTAGAGGGAGGGGTGCGAGAGGTGAAGGTGATGAGGAAGTGATCTGAGATCGCTTTGTTCATTATGCACAGATCGGAGATGTCAAGGCTATGTGTGATGAGGAGGTCAAAGGGGAATGTTTAGAGAGAGAGAAGGATGGTACAGGGTGAGATGCTCAAAAGAGGGAAGCAGCCAGCGGAATAAGAGGAAAGACCAAGAGAAGCTTTGGAGATGAGGGCCACCCGGCTGCCTCATTATTTAGAGTGGGGAGTGTGGTGGAACGAGTAGCCTGGAGGGGAGGTTTCAACTAGGGGTGAGCCAGGGTTCTGTAAGGCCAAGAATATCAATGTGCTCATCCAGGATGAGGTCATGGTTATTGAGGGCTTTATTGGAGAGGGAATGGACGTTTTGAAGGGAAATGCGGATGGGTTTGCCGGTGTGGGGAGAGGGAGGAGAGATGGTACAGAGAACATTTGGGGTCGTGTGGAAGAATGTGAGGAAGATGGAAAGTTGGGGAGAGTACATAATAATAATAATCCTTGAATTTGATATATCGCTTTTCATATCTTCTAGACGTCTCAAAGAATATACTGTAAAGTGAATTGACTGTATATTTGTGGGCGAAACGCAGCAGCCAATTGTGCACAGGGCACAAACAATCGTGGATTGAAATGACCAACTTTATTATTGTGTTTTTTTTTGAGGAATTATTATTAGCATGGAAGGAAACTTGCCCAGAAGGAAGTGGTGATGGGGTCCAAGAGAGAGAGGGAAGGCAGTGGCGGGTGGGAGAGAAGGACAGAGTGAGAACAGCAGATAGAGGGGGTTAGGAGAAGGGGCAGCATTTACGGTGACTTGGGTCAGCCAAAACATGCTCACAGAGACTGGGAGTGAGCGATCAGCAGGACAGCATCAGCTACGGGAGATAGAGCAGGAGGGGGAGGAGGTTAATAATAATAATAATAATAATCCTTGCATTTGATATAGCGCTTTTCACATCTTATCGACATCTCAAAGCGCTTCACAGAATATACTGTAAAGTGAATTGACTGTATATATTTGTGGGCGAATTGCGGCAGCCAATTGCGTACAGCAGTGTCCCACAAACAGTTGTGGATTGAAATGACCAATTTTATTATTGTGTTTCTTTTTGGAGGGATTATTATTCCTTGGATTATTTTCATGGCTTAGGTGCCAGGAGGGAGGTGAGGACAAGCCAGCCATGCTTCAGGCGCTTCAGGCCCCAGCACACTCGAGATAATGTTAGTGCAGTTGATCTAGATTATATGGATTTTCAAAACGCAATATATGAAGCCATTTAAGAGAATTGTAAGGGAAATGGAAGCCCACGGACAGTGGCAGCATGAATACAGAGCTGGCTGGGAGACAGAAAGCAGAGAGTTGTTGTGAACAGGACAGGCAGATAACACTGTTAAAGAAAGTGTACAGGAATCTGAATCTCTCTTGCGATAGGTTCATTAAGATTGTTTGATTTTATAGTCTACAAGGAGTCATGATTTGTATATGTGGTTTATATGTGCCGTCAACACCTGTATGGGATGGTGTGACAGACCTGGGTTAGACGAAAAAAAAGGTCTACCATCACAGCTCTAGGTTTCACTCCATGAACCTCCAGTCCATAAACAAACAGAAAATGTCCACCATCACACTGCCTGCTTACTGAACACCAACTCCTTCTGTGCCCACACTCCATCCCTTCCTTTCAGCTCCTCTCTGGAGCCCAATCTTGCCAAAGTTGGCAGCTCTTCAACTAGCCTTTCATTGTTTCATTAATTAGACCATTTTAAGAAGAGACTTTACTAATTCACCAATCTGGGTACTCTATTGTCTTCCTAGAGTTCCATCCTCTTGGGACCCACTCAGCTTGCCACAAAGGATCATGTAACAAAGACATATGACTGCACAAATACAAGGGATTTGGGTGGATGTTTGAAAATAGAAGGGAGTTTGTCCGTGTATCCACTAGGGTCCGTCGATATGGAAATTTTCCGATTTAGATATATCGATGGGCTCGTATCGAGATAAACCGAAATATCGATATTTTCGGGGTTTTCGTACTGTGCATGCGTGCGCAGCGCACGCATTCAGAGTACGCGCGCATTCCGGGTGCGCGCACATTCGGGGTCTATCTCCTCAGGAGGTAAATATCTTTCTCTCTCTGTGTCTCTCTCACATTCCCCCCATCTCTATCTATCTGTATATTATCACATCCACCCCGTCTCACCCCCCCCCCCGCCGTCCCTCTCCCCCCCCACCCCCTCAGCCGTCTCTCTCTCCCCCCCACCTCTCCCCAGCCGTCTCTCTGCCCCCCCCCCCCACCAGTCGTCTCTCTCCCCCCCTCACCTCCTCCAGCCATCTCTCTCCCCCCCAACCATTTCTCTCCCCCCCACCGCCCCCCAGCCGTCTCTCTCCCCCCCACCCCCCCCAGCCATCTCTCTCCCCCCTCACACCCCCAGCCGTCTCTCTCCCCCCCACCCCACCCAGCTGTCTCTCTCCCCCCCACCCCCCCCAGCCGTCTCCCCCCCCACCGTCTCTCTCCCCCTCACCCCCCCCCCAGCCGTCTCTCTCCCCCTCACCCCACCCCCCCCAGCTGTCTCTCTCCCCCCCTCCCCCACCCCTTGCATACCTGTATATTGTATTCGAGGACTGTGAATACAATATGGAGGCTTTGCACCTCGGTCTGTGCATTGTGTATAGAGATGAGCATTCTGGGTCTTGTAGTTCAGTGTGCGGCATTCCGATTTTTTTACCTCGATATATCGATATTTTTTGAAATGCCTATATCGGCGTATCGATATGAAAATTATATCGGGTTTTAGCGATATATCGATATATCGCCGGACCCTAGTATCCACATGAAGCGCTTGAAGGCCAGTTGGCATTACCGGCATTGTATCAATGTAAAGATTATTTTTGTGGGAAGAGTTAAAAAAACTACAATTGTGATGCACTGAAAACAGTGTTAATCATAGTATGGAATAGATAGGTTCCAATATGTAAATGTGGACAAAGTTTTCAGCTCTAAACCTATCTCCTCTTGTTCTATTGGCTTTTTCAAGTATAGTTCTGGTATTATGTAGTCTCCACTCTTGTGACTTGCCTGCAGTTGACTTCCCACTCCCAATACTCTACCATCAAAGGTCAAACCTCCAAACAACATACCAGCATCTTTTCTCACTGCCTGCTGATATAGCCATGTGGTGGACTGATTACTGAATGTGAAGCTGCCTCTCGTTATTTCATCAATTAGGCCTTGTCGCTAATTGTCAGCTTTCTGAAAGCACATCTCCATTGAGTTCTTGATCAACATCTTTAAAACTATCTTTCTCTGCTTAGTGTCTACTGCAACGTTTGTCAAATGCCCGAAACCGTTGTTTCATTTACATATTTGATTTACATATAAAAATGCAAATTGTGCTCCACTCCCAAATAGTGAGCCATCCTCTCCCATCAGCCAGTTACTGAACAAAAGCCTCTCTTATGTTGCCACATCAATACATACAATTGGGTTGGAAATTCCACCATATTTTGGTCTGTGAGATTAAATAAGATTTAAGATTGTGTAGTAATTGTGGAAAACTCTTATTAAACTCTTAAATCCCAGGTTTTTAAAGTGAACCAGTTTCTAAATTAAGGCTGAATTTAAGAATTCATCACAATTCTGCACAATCGTAAATTGTAAGATAAAGTGTTCTCAAAGACTAAGATAAAGTGGAATTTTGAGCGTAAAGTGACAAACCACCCCCAACTACAAGAGCAGCACCCGGCCTGCTCCGCGTCCACCGCCTTAATCGTCCCACCATCGGTGGCAGGGCTTTCAGCCTCTCTGCTCCCACACTGTGGAACTCCATCCCGTAATCCCTTTGCCTTCCTCTCTTTCCTCCTTCAAGGCTGGTCTTAAGACCTTCCTCTTCGACCGTGCCTTTTGCTCCCCTCCTAACTCTTCCCCCCACTCCTACTCTTCTTCCCCGACCCTTCCCCCCCCTGCTCAGGTGCCGACCTGATAGTTCTACGCTTTGGGACGTTCTCCCGACGTGAAAGGCGCTCTATAAATGTAATTTTGTTGTTGTTGTTTTGTTTTGGTTGTTTGCAATTTCACACAAGCCATTAGAGTCTCAGTCGGTGTTGAAGCTCCTGTGGCTCAGTGGTTAGAGCACTTGTCTTGCAAGCTGGGGAGACCAAGCTGGGGAGACCTGTGTTCGAATCCAGGCATATCAGGGCGAAACCTTGGCCAAGTTTCCACACGCCTAATAATAATTCCTCCAAAAAAAAGCACAATAATAAAATTGGTCATTTCAATCCACGACAGTTTGTGGGACACTACTGTGCAATTGGCTGCTGCGATTCACCCACAAATATATGCAGTCAATTCACTTTACAGTATATTCTGTGAAGCGCTTTGGGACGTCGATAAGATGTGAAAAGCGCGATATCAAATGCAAGGATTATTATTATGTTGTTATTAGAGACTGAGTCGGTGTTGTTATGTTGTTATTAGAGTCTCAGTCGGTTATGTTGTTATGTGTTGTTATGTGTTATGTTTGTCAAGGACTGGTTGACAGGACCTGACTGGTTGGTAGGACTTGCACTGCGTTTTTTTGAAAGTGTAAATTCAAGCAATAATCTGGATTTTGCACTCACATAGTCAGACTGATACTCCACTCCTGTGCAGTTCTGGGGGAGTTGTTGCATTGTCAGATGTGCTATTCTTCGGATGAAACGTTAAACTAAAGTCTGTCTGGTCAGGTGGGTATTAAAGATTCCATGGCACTTTCTTAAAAGAAGGGAGCTTCTCTCTTCTGGGGTCCTAGCCAACAATCCCCCAAATAACACTGATCATTCACAAGTAGTTTGTAGAACATTGCTGAGAGTATATCAATAGCAATGTTGTTCCAGGCGATACCACAAGAATGCAGAGACCGTGCAGATGTTCTCAGTACCAATGTGCTGGGGTACTCAATACCCACTCAGTACCCCAGCAGTACCTGCTGAAAAGCAACAGATTCAGTTTGTAAAGTGAGACCGCAAAGGGGCCCACTTTATTTTAGAATAAATAAAATAAGTGTGAAACCTCCATGTTATGGAAAATAAAACCATGCACAAGTTCAAGGTTTGCATAAGTTGTTGGCACTAATGGCACTAGTTGAATTTCAACTAGTCTTATTTTTGGATACTATCCTGTGTGAACAAGAAAAACAACAAAAAAAATTATACTTGTATAGCACCTTTCACGTCAGGAGGATGAAACAAGGTGCTGGACAGTCATTGTTTCAAACCCAAGCTGGGTTCTAGGAATGGGGAGAGTAGAGGGAAAGGAGGGGGATTTCGGGTGACCGATAGGACCATTGAAGAGGTGGGACTTGAAGGAGGTTGCAGAGGTATGGTGGGGCGAGGGTATGGAGGGCTTTGAAGGTTAGGACCAATATCTTAGATTAAATCCTGTGGGTGATGGGGAGCCAATGGAGTCGGGCGAGGATGGGGGAAATGGGATCATGAAGCTTGGAGCGGTAGAGGACACGGGCTGCAGAGTTCTGGATTATCTGCCGCCAAAGGAGGGAGGAATTAGGAAAGCCGACAAGCAGGGCATTGGCGTAGACGAGCCAGGATGTGATGAAGGTGTGACTGAGGATTTCAGCAGCCTGAGGGATGAGGTAGTGGTAGAATCGGGCAATATTGTGGATGTGAGGGAAGGCAGAGCGAGTCATTGCTTGGATGTGGTGGAGGAAAGACAGTTGAGGATTGAACAAGGCACCTAGGTTCCCGACTGGCTTGGTGAGGTGGATTGTGCGACCGTGGATAGCGCGAGATTGATGATGTCAGCTAGGAGCAGGTCCAGGAGGTGGAGCTGAGAGATGAGGAGAGATGGGGTCGAGGGAGCAGGTAGTGGGTTTCATTTTTCAGATGAAAGCAGAGAGGGTGGGGGGAGAGATAGGGTCAAAGATGTGTAATGGGGAGTGGGAGTGTGGTGATCCTGAGGGAGAGGTGATGGGGAGATGGTGATGGACAGGGTAGAGGTGGCTGAACAGATCCCTTCAATGTTAGGTTTGAGGAAGTCCAGCACCTCCTCGCATTTGGAGTTGGAGGATAGGCTGGGTAGGTGTGGGAGGTTGGGCGGAGTAGACAATTTGTGGTGGAGAAGTCTGGGGTTGTCCTTGGCCTCCAAGATTAACTTGGAGTAAGAGGAGGACTTGGCGGAGACAAGGGCGGAATGATAGGCTGTAGTGTGATCCAACCAAATCTACCAATGGACCGTTAGTTTGGATTTGGCCTAGGCGTGTTCGTCAGCTTGCATTTGCGCCTTGAGGGTTCGGAGATGGCTGGTGTACCAAGGGAATTTATGGGAATATGAGGCGGATCGGGAGGTGAGGGGGCAAGAGAGTTGAGGATGGAGGGGAGGGATTTGTAGAGGAATGATAACGAGGAGGTTAGCGAGAGTCAGAGAGATAGGAGTTCAGATGACTCTAGGGCAGCAGAAAGGGAGAGGGGGGAGATTTTTTTCCATGGGTGGTAGGTGATGGTAGAAGGAAGGGGTATGGAAGTGTTAAGGCAGATGAAGTGGTGATCCGAGATGGCTTCATCAGTGATGGTGATGTCTGAAACGGTGAGGCCCCAGGTGATCACCAAGTCAAGCGGGTGGCCATGGATGTCGAGTGGATGTGGAAGGAGATGAGGAGGAAGGAGAAACCACCGGAGGCAGAGCAGAGAGGATGAATTGGAGGATGAAATCACCTAAGATGAGTAGGCGTTCAAAGCAAAAGGAGAGGGAAGATGGAGATGTCCAAGAGGAAGGTGGGGGAAGGGCTTGGTGGGTACGATAGACAAGGAGGATTTTGAAGGAGAGATTGGAGGGGTGGTAGAGAGTAACATGTTCAAAGGAAGGGAAGGTTCTAGAGGAGTAAGGAAAACGGCCAAGGGTGGACTAGAAGATGAGAGCCATACTGCCACCACGGCGGTTGGTCCATGGGGTTTGGTGGAAGGTGTAGCCGTGTGGTGTGACCTTGATCAGGAGGAAGGTGTCACCTGGGATCACCCATGTTTCGGTCAGGGCAAGGATGTCAATGTTTTCATCGATAGTAATGTGTGTCTTGTTGGAGAGCGAGCGGACATTTTGCAGACGGATGCGGAGGCGATATGGGGTGAGAGAGATGAGGGGGAGGTTTGACAGGAAGAGTGGGTATATGGACGAGGGAGGAGAGGTTGACCGCCAGGGAAGGGGACCAATGGACCTTGTGGCGAGAGTGGGGGATGGGACAGTCTGGGTGGGTGCTGTCAGACAGCCGGCGCCATCTGCCACTGAGTGCACAACGGAGAATATGAAGATAGGAGCAGAAGGAGGCTGTGGGACGGTCCTGCAGGGATAGAAGTCTGGTCGGAGGAAGAGGAAGCTTGATCGGGAGTAGTGGTGGGGACAGGGTATTTCGGGAATCTTGGGTCGATTGTGGCAGCTAAAGGGCGCTGGGACTGAGAGCAGATAGAAGGATTCAGTGAGAAATGGTTAGCCCACTGAGCTGGTGAGGTGGGGCAGGGCTGATCCCCCAGTGAGTCCAGGGCTGGGAAGCTCAAAGAAACAGGTGGGATGATGTCACGCAGCTGCTGGGTACTTCAGGCTGGCTGAGGGTGAGGCCGAAGAGATCTCCACAGCCTTGGGGCTCATGTTGGGCCTTGTCGCTGTTGAAGTTGAAAACCGTGACAATGAAGAATACCCTGTGAGCCACTCTAGGCACCAGTTCCGATCTCGGTTCAGGTCCCGAGGACCAGCTCGAGGCACCGAATCCCAGCTGCGCTTCAGGCTCCACTCACTCGAGGCGGCAAGTCCCAGCCATGCTTCAGGCTTTTCAGGCCCCCGCTCGCGAGTGTCTCCATTTTCCCGTTCCAACCACGCGAGGTCTCAAAGCCAAGGGCTCACGATGCCCCTGTTTGAGTCCAAGAGTCTCACTTGGGGTAGTTCCAGGTTGTCCCAGGCACCTAGATCGCAAAATAAACATGGTCGAGGAGCTCCTGGTAGGACCTATCTGCCACCATTTTGCCAAACATAAACAGCACTATATAAACCTTTGTTGTTGTCTTGAAAAGGCTTATATCCCTAAAAACTGGTCTTAAGTGTTTTGAGAACAACAGAAAATCGGCTTCCAAATTAAGACTGATTTTTTTACAGTTCAAACAGAATCTTAAATTAAAGGCTAAACAGATCTTTACAGACCTTTTGTACACTTTTGAACACAACAGGACTTGCAACTCATTTTATTAAGATAAGAACTGTTTATTTATTGTTTTAACCAATGAGTGAATCAGTTGTATTTGACAGCAGCCTTTGTATTTCAACATACATAGTAATAAACGTACTCGAGGGAGAGATTATAACCAGCTTTGTTGCTATGTAGTTCAGCAGAACAAGAGAAGACAGGTTTAAAGGCAATTTCGGGACAGACACCTGGAAGCTTTGAATTACCCCCAGAGGGTAATTCATGACTGCGGCTGGAGACACTCAACCAAATTAAACAGAAGCTTTAATGCTGCAGGATGGGTGTTCTGGAGGGATGAAATCAGGTGGGGGGGTGAAGGGGTTTCTACATCCAAAATGTCAGGTGAGAAAAAGTACTAGACCTTCCCCAATATTCTCACCTTGCAGTGTGGTCAATCAAGAGGTTGTGTCTCTGTAGGATTTGGGGCCAAAAAAAACTAAACACTGGAAGGCTAAAGGAATGCGAGAGGGAAGAGAGTGACGAGGGGACATGTATACACACACACAGGCTCCGAGCTCAGCAGAGGAGCCAGCCAGACGGGAGAGAGCTTGGCATTTTCGACATGAACAGAAATGGTGTTGGGTTTCAGAGGCTAGTATAAATAAAACTGAAAAGGCATCAAAATAACCAGGGTTTTAGTTTCAATATAAACATAACTCAGATGGGTTTGTCTCAGAGTGACATCTTCTGTGGAATCGATAGTGGGACAGAACCAGTTAGAAGCAGTGTGAAGACAGTGAAACAAAGTCAATTCTCTTTGCTGCCCTCTACCCTCTGCCATCAGCATATTTAGTGAGCCCTGCTTCCTTGTCTACTTCGTCTTTTTCCACTTACTGTTTTGCATTTGAGAGGACCTGGGTTCGATTCCCAGGCAGGGCGAAATGTAGGCAAGTTTTCTTATTCCAGCACACCTTTGTTTACTTAGCAGTAAGTAGGAACTTACTGTTAGACTATTGGCAGATCATTTTCTGAGGGTACAAATTCCTGAAAACAGGTTGATTACTCAATCACGACTGTTTGTGGGACACTGCTGTATTTCGCCCCCAAAACAATATACGGTCAATTCACTTTATAATATATTCTGTGAAATGCTTTCAATCTCAAAGACATGAAAAAGCGCTATATCAAATGCAAGATCATTATTATTACTCACTCCATCTCCTTTCACCCCTTGGAAGCAGGCAACAGACTGAAGAGAAAGAGGGTTTTGACCTCAAAATGCAGATTGAATCAATTCTTGGCCATCATCCTGGAAGGCTTCACATAACCTTCACATGTCCAGTCGGTCAATTAAGCCAGCCTAGGTTGTGAACTTACCCTGCTACATCCCATTCCTCATTCTTTCGTCATAGCATCAATCATCAAACTGGTTCCGGCATTAATTAGAAAATTTAACTCAATTGAAATCCAGTCTTCTCCAGAACCAATCTTTCAGTCTTTCAGTCTCCAGAACCAATCTTCAGTAAGAAAAGCTGCCAGTTTCACATTTGTGCATCTCAGAATTAAGGTTCAGTCCACGGGTCTCTGTATCGGCAGAAAATTTCTCCCAACTCCATTGGGAAGTGATGGAATATTGCCATTCAGCTAGCATAAAGAACACATCTTGTTCCCAGGGTCAGGATAGTTCCATTTCATGTAGCCCAAGTGGCCTGATGCAAATCAAAATTATATTTGTACAGCATATTTCTCTCGCCCCCACCCCTCCCCCCCGCCTACTCTCCCTCCTGGCTCCCATCACCACTTCCCTCTGCTCCAGCCTGGGCCCATCGTGGCTCCAGGCGTTGGGTGTCCCGGAGCAGCCACCCCAACTGTCCCATCATCCACTCTCTCCACTCAAACCACCTCCTTAAGGCAAACATCACTTCCCCCTCTGTCATACGTACCCTCCCCACACCCACCTCTCCTACACCCCCCCTCCCCCCCCTCCAGCAAATCCATTCACACAGCTCTCCAGAACGTCCGTTCCCTTTCCAGCAAAGCTCTCACTATGTATGACCTCATCCTGGATGAGCACATTGATATTCTTCGTCTTATAGAAACCTGGCTCTCCCCCAAATGACCCCGTGCCTCTAGTCGAGGCCTCCCCTCCAGGCTACACCTTCTACCACACCCCCCACCCCAACCAACGTGGCAGTGGGGTGGCTATCATCTCTTAACTCCTCCCTTGGTCTCTCCCCCTACTCCTCTGGCTGTTTCCCCTCCTTCGAGCACCTCACGCTCTACCATCCTTCTCTTCTTTAAAAATCCTTCTATTTTTATCATCCTCCTAAGCCCCCTGGCTCTTTCCTCTCCAATATCTCCACTCTCCTCTCCTCTCTGTCCCTCTGCTCTGAACGTCTGCTCATCATGGGCGACTTCAACCTTCACCTAAACTCCCCCTGCACCACCTCCTCCGACTTCACTGCTCTCCTCTCCTCCCTAAACCTCACCCTCCACATTGACTCTCTGACCCACAACCGTGACCATGCTCTCGACCTCATCATTACCCACGGCCTTGACATTTCCGACCTCAGCATCTCGGACAAGGCCATCTCGGACCACCTTCTTGTCTCCTTTTCCTCTTCCATCCCTCTCTCCTCCACCAAGCCCTCAAATGTACTTTTCCGTCCATGGAAAAGTCTCCCCCCTGAGACCCTCACAGATGCCCTCTCATCCTCTGACCTCCTACCCCTCTGGTTTTCCACCAGCGATCCTGAAGCAGCCGTCCAGCTGCTCCATGACCACCTCTCCTCCACCTTCAACTCTCTCGTCCCCCTGAAATCCAGGTCCTTCTCCAAACCCACACGCTCTCCCTGGTACAACACTCATCTCCACACCCTTAAATGCCAAACCCGGCTGCTTGAATGCAGGTGGCAGAAAACCGGTCTCATGGTTCACCACCAACTATGGCTCGAGCATCTCCACAGCTACCGCCGTTCTTTGTGTCGAATGAAAACGGCACAATATTCCAATATCATCCTGGAGCAAATAACAACCCCAAAGTCCTCTTTTCCACCGACCTCCTCCGTGCACCTACCCAGGCCTCCTCAATCTTCACTTCAAACGCGAGGAAGTCATGGACTTTTTTTCCTCAAAAATCCACAGTATTCGCCAGGCAGCCTCATCCTCCTGCCTCTCGTCACCCTCTACCACCCCCTACCATCCCCCTCATCCGTCATCAGCTCCTACCACAACCCCCTTTCTACATTCCTTCTCCCCCAACTCTCCTTCCTCCCTCTCACGCACCATCACCTCCATGAAGCCAAGCACCTGCTGCCTTGACCCCACCCCACCAACCTACTGCTCACCCAGCTCCCACTCCTCTGCCCACTGCTGGCTGACATCATCAACCAGTCCAGAGTAGGGAACGGCGATATGGGATTTTTCCGGATATGGATATATCGGTTTGCTCATACCTGCTTAAACCGATCTATCGAGTTTTTATACTGCGCATGCGCGTGCATTCGAAGTGCGCGTGCATTGATGGCGCGCGCGCATTTATGGTGCGCGCTCAGTCGCGGTGCGCGCGCATTGACGGTGCGTCCGCACTGACGATGCGCGCGCAGTCGCAGTGCACGCACATTTCGAAATGCGTGCTCTAGGTCCAGAAAGTTTGTAATGTTGGTGTCAAGGTCTGTTGAATTATACGATGTTGTTTGCTCCCTACCTCCCCCTCTCCTTCTCTCCCTCCTCTCCCCTTCTCTCCCTCCTCTCCTCTCTCCTTCTCTCCCTCCTTTCCCCTCTCCTTCTCTCCCTCCCTCCCTCCCCCCTCTCCTTCTCTCCCTCCCCCTCCACTCTCCCTCTCTCCTCTCCCTCCTCCCTGTCTCCTCTCCCTCCTTTCCCCCTCTCCTTCTCTCCCTCCCTCCCTCCCTCCCCTCTCTCCTTCTCTCCCTCCCTCCCCTCTCTCCTTCTCTCCCACCCTCCCTCCCCTCTCTCCTTCTCTCCCTCCTTTCCCCTTCTCCTTCTCTCCCTCTCCTCTCTTCTTCTCTCCTTCTCTCCCAACTTTCCCCCTCTCCCTCCCTCCCTCCTTCTCTCCCTCCTTTCCCCTCGCTCCTTTCCCCCTCTCCTTCTCTCCCTCCCTCCCTCTCCTCTCTTCCTCTCTCCTTCTCTCCCTCCTTTCCCCTCGCTCCTTCTCTCCCTCCTTTCATCCTCTCCTTCTCTCCCTCCCTCTTCTCTCTTCCTCTCTCCTTCTCTCCCAACTTTCCCCCTCTCCTCTCCCTCCCTCCCCTCTCTCCTTCTCTCCCTCCCTCCCTCGCCTCTCTCCTTCTCTCCCTCCTTTCCCCTCGCTCCTTCTCTCCCTCCTTTCCCCCTCTCATTCTCTCCCTCCCTCTCCTCTCTTCCTCTCTCCTTCTCTCCCAACTTTCCCCCTCTCCTTCTCTCCCTCCATCTCTAAACACAAAATAGAACACACACACACCAAAAACAAAATCTAGAGATTTATTCTCCTCCATTTCTTGCTTGAAACTAGCATGTAATGTCCACGTGTAAAAGAGATCTATTGCAATAGAAAAGAGAGAGACAGACAGTCTGACTGTTAGAGTTAGAAGCCAGATTATCACTGTTTCTATGTGTGTGTCTGACCAGACACACACAGCAGTGATAATCTGGCTTCTAACTCTCTCACACACAAAAATAACACTTACAGCCACAAAATGCCACTTATTTTTACGTAGTCTGAAGTCTGAATTAATGTCCTTCGCCATTGGCAATCTCTCCTTTGCTATGCAAAAAGTGACAGCGTTCGTGATACTTTGCCACTTTTTGTCCCCTCTCTGGTACAATGTTCTCCTCTTAAATAAAGCAGGAATTGTTTGAGCTGCACTGGCCCCACTACCTGTCGCTTTCTCCGAAGCGCTGGTTCCACTTCCTGCTGTTGTCGACAATGATTTCGCTCTGAGGGCAGCGTGCTGGGCGGGGTGGTGCTGCTTAATGTGATGTCGCAGGTTGCTCGTGCTCGAATCAGATGTCTTAACCAAGACCTTGCAAACTGTACATCTATACACACCATTACTGACTGCATTGTTTTCAAAGTAGTCCCATACGGGGCTTCTTTTCCCCATGATGAGAAAGGTAAATTTTCAAACTACAATTTTCAGCGATGCGACTTTGTTAAGACGCCACGACTCACGTCGAGTATACACAGTAAAGTGTACGCGCGCATCGGATGTGCGCGCCCGTTAATTGTGCGCGCGCACCGAATGTACGCGCATTCCATGCTCTAGGTCTAGGAGGTTGCAATGCCGGCGACAAGGTAAGCTGGAAAAGATCGCATTACACTGATAATACCAACAACATTGATATATTGCCAGGAACGATATTAAAAATATATCGATGTATATTTTTTAAATCGAATCTCTCGATATAACGGTTTTTTTAGAATCACCATATCGGCATACCAATCTGAAAATCATATCGGGTTTAATCGAAAAACCGATACATCGCCGTTCCCTAGTCCAGAGCTGCCAACCAGTACATTTTTGCCGTATTTAGTATGATAAATTGAAGTGAATATGGCAGTACGATTTTTCTTGTTAAAATAAGTTTTTTGGTAAAATCCGAATTTTGGAAATTCCATGTTCTGTCTGTCTCTCCTTCTCTCGGTCTCAGTCTCCCTCTGTGTGTCCCTCTGTGTGTCTCTTTCTCTCTCTCTCTCTCCGTGTCTCTTTCTCTCTCTCTGTCTCTCTGGGTCGCGCTCTCTCTCTCTCTGTCTCTTTCTGTATCTCTCTCTCTCTCTCTGTGACTTTCTCTCTCTCTGTTTGAGTCTCTGGCTGTCACAATCTCACTCACAGTCTCTCTCTCTCCACGGTTGGCAGCTATGCCAGTCCCTCTCCATGGGATCAGTCCCTGCCCCACTCAAAACTGCTACTATCACCCCCTCCTTAAAAAGTCCTCCCTCGATCCCTCAAACCCTAGCCAAACCCTATATCTAACCTGCCCTTCCTTTCAAAAGCACTGGAACGCGTTGTTGCAAATCAACTCCGCACCCACCTCTCCTCCCACTGCCTCTTCGAACTCCTCCACTCCGGTTTCTGTCCTGCCCACAGTACAGAGACTTCGCTTGTGAAAGTCACAAATATTGTCCTCTCTATCTGTGACCAGGGCTCCCTCTGCCTCCTTATATTCCTGGACAGTCGACCACACGATCCGCCTCCACCATCATTCACCTCAGTGGGACCACACTCGCCTGGTTCGAGTCCTACCTCACAAACTACCAGCAGTACATCTCCACAAACGGCTTTTCCTCCCGCTCTCACCCGGTTACCTGTGGGGTACCCCAGGGATCCATCCTTGTCCCCCTCCTCTTCCTCATTTATATATGCTCCATCTTGGGGCTGTCATCCGCAGACATGGCGCACACTTCCACATGTAATTTCTTGCAGCTGAATGTTGACAAGACGGAGGCCATACTCCTTGGCTCTCGTCAACGTCTCCATTCCCATGGCTCTCACCTCCTCCACCTTCCCGGTATGCCCCTCTGAAACTCTCCAAGCCTGTGCGCAACCCAACTGTCCTTCCTCCCCCACATCCAGTCCCTCACCAGCACCGCCTTCTTCCACCTCTGACGGATTGTCCGTCTCCGGCAATACCTCACCCCAAAAGCCGCTGAAACCTTGGTCCACGCCTTCGTCACCTCACGGCTGGACTATTCAAATGTCCTCCTCGTCGGTCTCCCCTCCTCCACAATCCATAAAATCCAACTCATCCAAAACTCTGCCACCCACATTCTCACCCTCACCAAACTTCGCTCCCCCATTACCCCAGTTCGTGCCAGACTTCACTGGCTCCCTATCCCAGAGAGGATCGACTTCAAGATCCTCACCCTTGTCTTCAAATCCTCTGCACCTCTCTGACCTCCTCTCTCCTCAAACCAGCTCCCGTTGCCTTCGCTCCACTGGGTTTAGCCTCCTCCATGTCCCCCAAATCCTCCGCTCCACCCTCGGTGGCCAGGCCTTCAGCCACTAGGCCCCGAGGCTCTGGAATTCCCTTCCTCACTACTTTTGCTTCGCTCCCTCTTTTCTCAGCTTCAGGTCCCAGCTGAAGACCTTTCTCTTCGACCGCGCCTTTGGTCACCTTTCTCCCCCTGCCCCTGGCTCGGCCCCAGGTTCCGCTATTGTCAAGCGCTCTGAGAAGCCATCCGGCTTGGAGGGCGCCGAAGTTGTTGTTGTTGTTGGATTGAATTGAACAATTTTGT
This sequence comes from Hydrolagus colliei, assembly GCA_035084275.1. NCBI lineage: Eukaryota > Metazoa > Chordata > Chondrichthyes > Chimaeriformes > Chimaeridae > Hydrolagus > Hydrolagus colliei. Next base: position 16,261,162 of record CM068758.1, read on the forward strand.
TTGAGGGATTATGATCAGATGTGTGTAGTAAGGAAACTCCAAGGCATTACCCTGCCTGGAATTGAACCCAGGTCTCTCGTTTGTAAGGGGAGTGCTCACTGAGTTGCAGGACTCTGCAGGTTGCTATACTGATCAGATCCATTTCATTTCAGGGTACAGAGAAGGCTTCCTGTGGAAACGGGGACGGGATAACGGGCAGTTTCTAAGCCGGAAATTCATATTAACTGAACGGGAAGGAGTACTGAAATACTTTAACAAACACGATGTAAGCAATGAAATCCCAGTTTCCTCGCCAGTTCATAAAGTTTAGCAAAATCCCTGATTTCACCTTGCAAATACAGATTTTTTATAAAACTACATTGCCTTTTAAATGCTTAAGTATTGTGTAGAATTCTTAAATTCAATCTTTAATTTGGACGCCGGTTTTCAGCAGATGTTAAAAAGAGTCACCTGAGATTTCTTGACAAAGTGACACTGACACTGCATCAAATGCAACAAATATTATTGTTATTATTTGTCTTGTAACAGGCTTTTTTTAACTTGAATTTACAAAAGAGTTTGAACCGCGATATCCCACATTCGAGGGAGGTTTCCTCTAGTTAAATACTGAGCTCTGAGACATGCATCTCGGGACCCATCTCACCCCCACAGGAGTGGTTCTCGAGTGTATGAAACCCTCCTTTCTTTCCCATCACTTAGCCTCATCATCTTTTTATAAAATGAATCACCATTTAAACTAAATTTATAGCTCTTGCCTCTTCCCACTCTCCCCTCACCCACCCCTACTTTTCAGGCGAAAGACCCGAAAGCAGTCATACGGCTCGATCAAATCAACGCCAGCTTTCAACCAGCAAAAATTGGGAACCCAAATGGTCTGCAGGTTACTTATTTAAAAGATAACAGCACCCGGAATATATTTGTTTATCATGAGGATGGGAAGGTAAGAGGGGGAGGGGAGTGGAATGCCCAAAATATTCTCGATGATCACCTCCCCCAGAATCTGAATGAAACCTATATTTTGAAAGGTTATTTACTGATTCTTTTCTTCTGGTTGGGATAGGAGGTCGTTGATTGGTTCAATGCTATCAGGGCAGCTCGGTTCCATTACTTACAGGTGGCATTCCCAGGGGCCAGCGACGCTGATGTGAGTCCCGCAGAATTTAGTGAACTATTGATTTCACACATACACACACACTGGGAAATCACCCTTGAAATCCATATATACTGGACCAGTCCAGCCTGATATATTCACTGGCAGGGAACTAGACCACTGATCCATGAACTAGATCAGAACTTGATTTATGTCACAAATCAAGAAATATTAATTCAAGAAAAAACTGAGGAAAACACTACCAATCAAACAGAGACTAACCAGACGAATGAGAATTCTTTTTTCCATTCTATCTCAGTTGGTGCCAAAACTCACACGAAATTTTGCAAAGGAAGGTCATATGGAGAAGACGGGTCCAAAGGTTAGTTCCTTTTGACTTTTAACAAGATGGACAGAGGATGATGACAGAAACTTGTTGAAGACGCCATCCTTCTTGTGGATGTTACGGGTCCCATGCAGAGCTGCCAACCTTTTTTTTTAACAAAAAACAGTACTCCTGAAAGCTAAAAACTGTATTTTGTAGTAAAAAAAAGTATTTTCTCCAGAACCTACCAGTACTTAACGAAAAAATTACAGTGCGAAAAGATGCCAAGTAAAATGGGGCTTCAAAACCCCTCGTTAAGCAAACATTGCGTTAAGCGGGAGGTCCCTACTGTGTTTCCGTATATGGAAAAAATTGTTCCCAGTAATGCCTTGTGCCCAGCCTAGCGCCCAGCGCTAACATTTACAGTGTATCAGCGACGGCAGAAGGCAGGTACTGGGTAGCACTGCTATTGAAGGCAGGGAGAGAGAGTTAAAGAGAAAGAGACAGAAAGAGAGACTGTGAGTGAGATTGTGACAGCCAGAGACTCAGACAGAGAGAGACACAGAAAGAGAGAGAGACACTGAGAGAGACAGAGAGAAAGAGAGAGAGACAGACAGAGAGAGGGAAAGAGACACGGAAAGAGAGAGAGAGAGACAGAGAGAAGGGAAGAGACACAGAGAGAGAAAGAGATACAGGGGGAGACTGAGACAGAGACAGAGAGAGACTGAGAAAGAGAGAGAAGGAGAGAGAGACACAGACAGACAGACAGACAAACAGAGCATTGAATATATTCGGATTTATCAAAAAATTTATTTTACCAAGAAAATCGTACTGTCGCATTTACTTCAATTTGCCGTACTAAATACAGCAAAAACGTACTGGTTGGCAGCTCTGCCCATGGCATTATTTGAAACGTGAAGAGTTTTCCCTGGTGTTTGGGCCAAGAATTGTCCAAATAAAAATTGTTCACAACAATTTGCACTTATACAGCGCCCTCTATGCAGGGCAAAGTCTCAGAATGCTTAACAGTTTCGGAGTCTGACTCAGAGCCGAGGCAGGGTGGGGAGCTGACCATAAGCATGGTCAAAAAGGGATTTGGAAAAAGAGGAGAGAGAGTACAAGGCAGAGGGATTGAGGAAGAGTGTTCCAGAGTTTCGTGGCACAGTGGTTGAAAGCGCGACCTTCGATGGTGAGAAGCGGGGGTGCAAGAGACAAGCAGGAGGTCGGTGCCAGTTGAGCAGAAGCGCAAAATGGTGAATCAAGGAGTAAGGATGTCGGAGAGGTAGGGAGGTGTCAGGGCGTGAATGGATTTCAACTTGAATGTGAGAAAGTTGATCCATTCGGTGATGGGGAGCCATTGGTGCCTGGCCAGAACTGGTGAGGTGGGGGCACAGAATTTCGTCCGAGGCAGTATGTGGGCGGCAGAGTTCTAAATTAGCTAGATTTTTTGAATGCTGGTGCTGGCAAGACTAGCGAGGAGTGTTTGAGTAATCCAAGCAGGAGGTGCCAAATGAATGCACAAGGGTTTCGGCTGCATTTAGATAAGGTGCACTTGGAAGCACACAATATGGCAGAGGTGGAAAAACAACAACAATAAAATTACATTTGTAGAGTGCTTTTCACATTGGGAGGATATCCCAAGCGCTGAACAGTCAGGGGTCATGAACCAAGCATGGTGGAGAGAATGGGTGGAGCAGGGTTGGTATGAGGGAGGATAGAGATATAGGGGAGCTGCTGATTTTCCAAGGCAAAGAGATTGTCGGATGGAGTTCCAAAGAGTGGCAGCAGAGGCTGAAAGCCTGGCTGCTGATGGTAGGATGTGTCGGGCTGGAGACATGGAGCAAGCTGAACGGAGGGAGTGGACAGGTTGAGTAAGTCAGATAGGTAGGAGGGGGAAAGTCCGTGGAGGGTCTTGAAAATGAGGACAAGGACCTTGAATTCTATCCTGTGAGGAATGGGGAGCCAGTGGAGACAGCCGAGGATTGGAGTGATGATGTCACGAAACCTGATGCTGGAATGAAAAGGTGCTGTTTTGGATGCTCTGCAGCCTATGGAGGGAAGAGTTGGGGAGGTCGACAAGGACGGAATTTCCGTGATTGAGTGTGAGATGACAAATGCGTGTATGTGGGTTTCAGCGGGCTGAGGGGTGAATTAGGGCAGAGTCAGGCAATCTTACCTAGGTGTGGAAAGACTGTGCTGGTCATGGTACGGATATCGGAGAAGAAAGGACAGTTGAGAGTCAAAAACGCCCAGGTTCCTGACTGACTTGGTGAGGTGGATGCTGATGCTGCCAATGCCTGATATATGAAGGTGCTGGAGCCAGCCAATCAGGAAGTCCTTGGTTTTGCTGACATTCAGCTATAGAAAGTTGTCTCTCATCCAGGATTTCAAATCTGACGGACAGTTTGTGAGGTCGCCAGTTAATCTGGCGGGTGTGGAGGAACACGATCCTGGTTAGGGACCAGATGTGAGGAAGTATGGACAGCTGGGGTCGCACGACGCAGAGGGAGCCCCGGTCACAGATAGAAAGGATGTCATTTTTGACCTTGACAGGCACTGTCTCAGTACTGTACGCCGGGCGATATGTAGGCTGACCATATCCAGCAGTGAGGAGAGGAGGATGAATCGAGTGGCAGCAGCTGGTTTAGGAGGCAGCAGGTGGTGAACTTCATGTGGGTGTTTGTGGTTGAGAAGGAGGGAGAAATGGGGCCAACTCCTGCCACTCCCCCCCTCCTTACACCCGTAAGGAGCGGGGAGAAGGGGGTGAGTGGCAGGAGTTGTGTCAGAGGAAGAAGGTGGTTAGATGGGGGAAGGGACAAATGGGGGAGGGGGGGCTGCAACAGCAGCACTTCCATAAACCAGCCTTTCTTGACAGAGGGTACAGTACACCCCTACAGTCTCCAAGTTGAATCACATCACATACAGATTCCTTGCTTTGTTCTGTCCGGGTAACAGGAAATTAAACCAAACCTTCATTGGAGTTTGCAAGCACCCATTTCATTTTTGCACACTGCGGCGCCATCTCTGGCTAGTGCTATGAAAGCCTCCAAATCAGGAATAGAAACTTGTACAGTACAAAAATGTCATTGAATGCTACAACATGGAAACAAGTCACTCAGCCCAACTGCTCCAAACTGCTATTTGTATAAGCCTCCACCGCTCCTATGAGTAAATAGAAATTCATGATGAGATTCTTGATCGTTCCGTCATAAAAACATGCACATATGTAGTTGTGTCCACCATTGCTTTATGTAATATGGAGAAAAGCATGTATCGAGTGTGTGTTATTTAATCATTACCAGCCCTATACAGGAAAATCCACACAGAGTCTCTTACAGCCACAAGTTATTTCCACAAGGCAATAAATAAACTGTCAGTGTAAATAATTTACTCTACAACTTGTAAAGCAGTTTGTAGAATTAATCTGTAGTAAAATTAATTTGCTTGTTCAGGTGAACATTAAAGAGTTAACATTGCTCTGTATTTTCCTAGCATACTGAAGGTTTTAAGAAGCGGTGGTTCACGTTGGATGAGAGGCGACTGATGTATTTTAAAGACCCCCTGGTAAGCCTACCTGTTGCACTGAGATTGATAGATTGCTTGTGGATAAAGGGATTAAGGGATACGGGGATAAGGCGGGTAGGTGGAGTTAGAATAGAAGATCAGCTATGATCTTATTGAATGGCGGGGCAGGCTTAAGGAGCCGAATGGCCTCCTGCTCTTAATTGTTAAGTTCTTATGTTCTCAGTTTAGAGTCTCAAGTATGGATTCCTTCCCATATCTGTGAGAACATCACTCCAAGGAGTGGGAGCAACTAAGTTACTTCTAATATTGGAGCCGAGTTTGCACAGGTGTGACTAACTCCCCCCTTAGCAACATATGAAAAAAGGAGCAGGAGTAGGTCATTCACATCATCAAGCCAGTTCCACTGGTTGATAAACAAAAACGCAAAATACTGCAGATGTTGGAAATCTGAAACAAAAACAGAAATCGCTGGGAACACTCAGCAGGTAAGGAAGCATCAATGGAGAAAGGAAAAGTGAGTCAACATTTTGGGTCCACGACCCTTCGTCAGAATGTGGTCCTGAAACGTTGATTCACTTTTCCTTTCTCCAAAGATGCTGCCTGACCTGCTGAGTGTTCCCAGCGATTTCTGTTTTTGTTCTACCAGTTTATAAATCTTGCTAGATTTTTTAATCCCATTGCCATAATCTTTTGACATAACCTAGTTCTCTACTGCCCAAGTCTGTATATCTCTCTTTTGAACAATGCTGTCAGTGTTGTCTCTATATCTCTCATCGTAAGTTCTGCATCATCACGAGCCTCTGTGTGAAGAAATGCGTCCTGAGTTCCAGAATTGGTTGTGATTTTAAGGCTCTGGCTGCTCATAATACAACCTCCAAGCTTTTATTCCAGTTCCACAATAAAACAGAGAACCCCAATTAATAGTGTGTTTTTCATTGTTTATTGATTGAATATTGGCATAAATCAAGAAATATTCAACAAGAAAATGTAATTTGTTGGTCGACCATAAAGGTCCACCTCAGCATTTTCCTCCCCCTTTTGCAGGATGCCTTTGCCAGAGGTGAAGTATTTATTGGAAGCAAAGAGAATAGCTACAGCGTGTTGGACGGACTTCCTCCGTCAACTCAAGGAAATCATTGGCAGTATGGAATTACCATCGTAACCCCCGACAGGAAGTTCCTGTTTGCTTGTGAAACAGAGAGAGAACAGCATCAGTGGATCGAAGCCTTTCAGAATGTCATTGACAGACCAATGTTGCCACAGGAGTACGCAGGTAAGAAACATCCACTCACAAATCAACATGGGCCTTGCCCTCTAATACAATCCAAATACAATCATACAGTTCTTTGGCCCATTTGATCGCATCCTTATACATTCCCACACACTACTGTTCCCCCCCCCCACCTTTGCAGGGTAGCGTCCCAGAACTCAACACTTCCCCCAAATATATCCAAATCCCAAACTATCTAAAATCCCAGCACAGACCCAATTGTCTTATGTCACAACCTCACGAGCAAGTGAATCAGCCGGATCACTTACTGACCAGGAGACAAGATAGTCTGTATTCCAGTAAATATTGCCTTAGAGACCCATTCAAATCTTCTTATTTGCCTATTGAATCACTAAGGCAACCGTGGCTGCTCGACTGTTCCCCCCGATTGATGCCTCTGCAGGAAGAACAAGCCTTCAAATAGACAAAAACACAGATTTTGTTCATAAATAAAATGAACCAAATAGAAATCCCTTTTCATCACGTAATGGTTATCTTGCATATCAAAGTAAAATGTGGCATTTTAACCCGTGATTGGCTCAAATTCTGAGATACTAAATTTATAAAGGTATATTTGCCCACAAATACAGTTAATTCACTTGCAGAATATGTATTCTGTGAAGCACTTTGAGACGTCTAGAAGATGTGAAAAGCATTATATCAAATGCAAGGATTGTTATATTATTATTATAACTCTCTACAGATCTCCAACAACACCTCTACTTAAAAAATGATATTGTATCTTATATAAGGGTGTTTATAATACCTTGTTCATAGAATCATAGAATTATACAACACAAAAGGAGGCTATTTAGCCCATCATGTCTGTGCTAGCTCTTTAAAAAGAGCTGTTCAAATTAATCAAACTCTCCCACTCTCTCCCCATAACTCTGTAAACCTGTCCTCCCCAACCTGCAGCGTGAAAACATTTCTCACCTCCCCTCTGTTTCTTTTAACAAATATTTTAAGTCGTTGATCCTAGCTTATTGACCCACTTGCCCAGTGGAAATAGTTTTTCCTTGTTCATCCTGTCATAATTTAGAAAATTTCTGTTAAGTCTAATCTTAACCTTCTTTGCTCTGAGGAGAATAGCTTCTCTAGCCTCTCCTGATAGCTGAAGTCCCTTATTTCTGGTACAATCCTGATCTTTCCCCCATATTCGTGCCATGACCTCCACCAACATCGCCCGTCTTTCAACTGCCTCACCCCTTAGGCCGCTGAAACCTGTACACATATTTGTCACCTTGATTATGGCAACTCCCTCCTTGTCAGCCTCCCCAACTCTTCCCTCCACAAGCTGCAGATCATCCAAAACACCAGGTTCCACCAGGTCCCGCACCAGGTTCCACGACCCAATCACCCCCACCCTAGACCACACTGGCTCCCCATCCATCACAGGATCGAATTAAAGATCCTCGTCCTCACTTTCAAGGCCCTCCACAGCCTTGCCCCTTCTACCTCTCTGACCTGCTGATCCCCCTATTAACCTGTCCACTCCCTCTGTTCAGCAGGCTCTGCGCTGCTCCATGTCTCCCGCTTGACCCACCCTCCCATTGGTGGCCAGCCTTTCAGCCTCTTTGCTCCCACATTTTGGAACTCCATCCCACAATCCCTTTGCCTTACGTCCTCGTGTGCCTCCTTCAAGACTGGTTTCTCTTTCCTCTCTACCCTTCCCCATTCTAACCCTGCACCCCCCACCCCCCCACCCCACCTCCCCCATGCTTGGTTCCTGACTACCAACTGTCCTGCGCCTTGGGACATCCCCCCGACGTGAAAGTCGCTCTACAAATAATTTTATTGTTGTTGTTACTCTATTGGTTTTACATATTTCTGAAATCTACTTTGAGATTTGCTCATCTATCTCCTTTCCACTATTTGGTGGTCTATAGTATATACCTAACCGAGTAACAGCTCCTTTTCTGCTCCTTAACTCAAACCAAATAGATTCTGTTTTTGGTCCCTCTAGCCATTTTGATACTCGCATGAGGTACTGGGAGTAATCCAGAGATCACCACCTTTGAAGTCCTACTCTTTACCTTTTCCCCTAGCTTTTGATACTTTCCCTGTAGGATCTCAGCCCTTTTTTCCCCTATATCATGGATCCCAACAAGGCCCATGACTTCTGGATGTTCCCCTTCACACTGTACAATGTTTTGCACCCGTTCTGTGATGTCATCAAAACTGGCACCAGGATGAGTCACATCTTTGGTTGAAGTCTGTCTACATCTTTCACAGTGTGTCCCCAATGACAATTGCCTTGATACTTTCCCTTTGCATCCATTTGCTTTTGACTCCCTTCCCCAGAGGCATCATTACCTTCACTGGTATTAATGGAGACCTGTAGCTCACTGGTTAGAGCATTCGCCTTATAAACGAGAGATCTAGGTTCAAATCCAGGCAGGGCGAAATCTTAGGCAAATTTCCTTACTCCACACGCTTAATAATAATCCCTCATCAAATAACAATAATAAATTGGTCACTCAATGTTTGTGGGACACTGCTGTGCTGCCGTGTTTCACCCACAAATATAGTCAATTCACTTTACAGTATATTCTGTGAAGCGATTTGAGATGTCTCGAAGACGTGAATAGTGCTATCTCAAATGCAAGGATTAGTATTATCATTAAGTTCAGAAAAACAGTTTGTGAGTGCCACATTCTCAGAGGATTTCTGCACTGCCCATCCTCTCTTCCTCCCACTCACAATCCTTCTGAACCCTCTGGATTGACCACCTCCTGAAATCTCTGATCCATGAACTCTTGAGTCTCCTGTATGCTATGGAGTGACTCCAACCTTCTCAAGCTCCAGCTCAAGCAGCCGGAGGCACAACAATAACAAAATTACATTTATAGAGCATCTTTCACACCGGGAGGACATAAGAACATAAGAATTAGGAGCAGGAGTAGGCCATTCAATAAGCTCAGGGCTGATCTCTATTCTAACTCCACCTACCCGCCATAACCCTTAATCCCTTTATCCACAAGAAATCTATCAATCTCAGTCTTGAATATGTTCAAGGACCTGAGCATCCTAGAGAATTCCATAAATTCACCACCCTCTGAGTGAAGAAGTTTTTTCTCAACTCAGTGCGAAAGTGCCTAATTTTAAGACTGTGACCCCTTTAAGAATGTGACCCCTTATAGTTTCTCCAAGCAGGGGAAACAGTCTCCCACTATCTCTACTCTGTTGTGTCCCTTAATAATCTTATAGGTTTCTGTAAGATCACCTCTAATTCTTCTATATTCTAGAGACTATAGGCTTAGATTGCTCAACCTAACCTCATAACTCATCCCCCTCATCCCAGATACCAACCTAGTGAATCTACATTGTACCCGCTCCAAAGCGAGCACATCCTTTCTTAAATAAGGAGATCAAAACTGGACACAGCATTCTAGGTGCGGTCTCACCAGGCCCCTATACAACTGCAGCAAGACTTCCCTACTCTTATATTCTTTAGGCCTTTTCTTTTAGTTTTATACTTTCTCTAACTCCTCTAGTTAGCCACGGATGAATTGCTTTCCCTGTGGTACTCTTATTCCTCAAGGGAATATGTGACCGCTGAGAATTATGCACTGCATCTTTAAAAGTTTGCCATTGTTGGTCTACTCTCATGTCCATTAGTCTAATTCTTCCCTCATACCTGCAAAGTTAGCTTTATTTAAATTTAAGATCCTTGCTTTGGATTTGACTACATCGCTCTCTAACTTAATACTAAATTCTATCATGTTATGATCACTCTGCCCTAGAGGAGCCTTAATATCTATATTGCTGACTAGCCCAGTTTCGTTACACAAAACAAGGTCTAGGATGGCCTTTTAATGTAACTATGCACCTCTGCACCAAATTCCCACTCTCACCAAATTCCACCACATTCAGTTACCTCTTCACTTGGGCCATCTTCCCAATGTGAAAGGCGCCTTTGTTGTTGTTGTTGTTGTTGTTGCTGGGCTCTGTGCTCAAAAGATGATGCTGTGGATCTGCACCAACTGAAAACAGTGCTTCTCGCACTGATGAGGTAGCTCACAAATCGGCCACTTTCTTCTGTCTGAATAATCTGCCAGATCACACCAATTGGTTCTGATTAAAAGCTCCAATACACTGATAATTACCCCCTTTTTCGCCAATTTCTAAACTATTTATCTTGGAAATGTACATATAATCTTTTAAGATATTAATTGGAGCCAAATTACTTTGTATCCACAATTTGTTTCAGTCTGACCTCCTCCTCCAAAAACAAACCCACTCTTTTTAAAGCTGCCTTCTCAGCTAAACAGAGTCCCAGACTGGTTTTTAACCTTCTCTTTCATAACTTGCAAGAAATAATTAACAATCACTGTATTTATGTTCAGGATTGTCTATGTGAGTCAAGTGGCCAACCGGTTTTGTTAAGCTCTTTGGGACATCCTCCTAATGTGAATAGCACTATATAAATGTATATAAAATATACATTTTAATGATAAAAATATCAATAATCCTACATTCAATTCAGTATTTAATAATCTTTGAATTTGATATAGCGACTTAGTTGAGACAGCTCAAAACTCCTTATAGAGTATACTGTAAAATTAATTTCATTTTGGGAGGATGCTGGGACTCCTCAATTAAAATCTGGGATGTGTTCTTGAAAAATACGATTTTTATTGAAACAATGTATAGCAAAACCTAAATTAATAAAGGCCTTAATGCTATCAATAGGGCTTACGATCCTTCATTACAGTTCTCGTCTAAATTTTCTTACACTAATATTAAATAAAGACCAAAAAACAACACCACTGGTGTTGAAAATTAAAATAAAAGTTTAATAAATATATAAATAAGATAAAAATACAATTAAGAGAACACTGACTGGAGATGGTGGATATGGTCAGTGAGCGGGAGGGCGCAGAGTCATAATAATGATAATAATAATTCTTGCATTTGATATAGCGCTTTTCACATCTTATTGACATCTCAAAACGCTTCACAGAATATACGGTACAGTGAATGGACTGTAAATTTTGTGGGCGAAACGCAGTGGCCAGTTGTGCACAGCAGTATCCCACAAACAGTCTTGGATTGAAATAACCATTTTTTATTATTGTGGTTTGTTTTTGGAGGGATTATTATTAGGCGTGTGGATTAAGGAAACTTGCCAAGGTTTCGCCCTGATCTACCTGGATTCAAACACTTCATGCTTCTAAGGCGAGTTCACTGAGCTACAGGAGCTCCATTGAAATAAATAAATGTATTTCAGCAAGAATCTCTTGGTACAAATACCAAGAAATAATACTTTAATATTTAATATTAACAGTAGAAAATTTTACGCTGCAAATCCACATAAAAACATGAATAAGGTTTTTTTTCACAAAAATACTTTCAGATTTTCTGAACAGTTTAGTGAAGGAATTCTCAGATCATAAAATTGCATTCCATTGAACTGCAATTACTTTTATCCCTAGTATCTCTATATTAAATAATTTAATATCATAAGCACAGTAACAACAGTTTTTTTTTTAAAAAGGCAGCACAATACACATGCTGAGTTTTAACAGTCACTATCATCTCAAAGCACACACTTTGGGCACTTTTTTATGAGAAGGCTTATATTAGATCTTATTCACGTAACATCATAGCAGATTAATTTCAACAAAATTTAATGCATTTTGAGGTTTGCATTTATGCATGGAATCAAAAAGGTTCGTGGAGGCAGAGAAAATGTAGCATCTCCCCAAAATGTCCAGGAGTGGTCCCAACCATTTTCTGAATAAAAAAACATGGCATTCTATGGTTCACTTTTAAGAGCTCTTGCAGCATCCAAATTATCTCACAGTGCTAAACATTCAACTGGCTATATATTTAAATTAATCCAACCTTCTGGTAGGAGTAACAAACATAACCAAAATACAGTACATATTTCATGGAGCTAAATTTACACAAGAATTGCATGTAGCAATGGATACCCATTCAGATGAAGCACCGGGATTACCCCAGAGAGGCCCCTCTCTCCCTCACGCTGCGGCCCCAAACAGCGGATCGCTGGCACGCATTTGCTCATTTGTACATTCATACAAAGTGGAACCTCGAAGGTGGTGATCTCTGGATCTGCCTTACAAATCTGATAGAATTTTTCGATGAGGTAATGGAAAGAGGTAACGGAGGGCAGTGCAGTTGATGTAGTTTACATGGACTTTCAAAAAGCACTTGACAAAGTGAGAGGCTTATCAGGAAAGTAGAGGCCCACGGTGTTAAAGGGACAGTGGCAGCATGGATCCACAATTGGCTGCAACACAGAAAGCAGAGAGTTGTGGTGAGTGGCTGTTTTTCAGACTGGAGGGAAGTGTGCAGTGGCATTCCCCAGGGATCAGTTTTGAGACCACAGCTCTTTTTAAAAGACATTAATGATCTGGACTTGGTTGTAGGAAGTACAGTTTCCAAGTTTGCGGATGATACTAATGAGGAGGATAGTAACCATCTGCAAGAAGATATTAGATAAAACGGTAAAGTGGGCATACACATGGCAGATGAAGTTTAATGCAAAGAAGTGTGAGGTGATACATTTTGGGAGAAGAAATGAGAGGAGGCAATATAGGCTAGATAGTACAATTTTATGGAGTGGGAGGGAACAGAGAGACCTGGGGATTTGTGTTGGTGACTCTTTGAAGGTGGCAGGTCAGGTAGACAAAGCCGCTAAGAAGGCATATGGGATACTAGGCTTTATAAATAGGGGTATAGAGTACAAAAGTCAGGAAGTGCTGACTAACCTCTATAAAACTTTGGTTAGGCCACAGCTGGAGTACTGTGTCCAATTCTGGTCACCACACTATTGAAAGGATGTTAAGGCATTGGAAAAGGTGCAAAGAAGGTTTACTAGGATGGTACCAGGATTGAGGGACTTCAGTTATGGGGAAAGGCTAGATAGGCCAGGTTTATTCTCTTCAGAACAGAGACGGTTGAGAGGACACCTAATAGAGGTTTATAAAATCATGAAGGGTGAATAAGGAAAAACTGCTTCCACTGGTGGGCAAATCTGTGACTCGTGGTCACAGATTTAAAAAAGTTAAAAGAGAATTAGATCTTTATTTAGGAAGGACAGGTCTGTTAAGAGAGCTGGGCAGTGTGATTGAGTTGCTCTTTTCAAAGACTAGATGGGCTGAATGGCCTTCTTTTGTGCCGTAAAATTCTATGATTCTATGATTTCGACAACTTCCGAGAAAAATGTATGTGTTAGCCATCAGCTGTTTGGTGACACGATGTCAGTGAGGGAGGGGCCCCTCTGGTATCTGTACAAGAGGCAGGTAATCCCGGCCCTTCATCTGAATGACTCCTCCCCTTCCCCTCCCACTGCCCACATCAACCATCTCCAGTAAGTGTTCTCTTTAATTGTATTTATTATCTTCTTTATATAGGCACCCCGCCCCAACCGCACCCTCGACAACTGTTAAACTCACGCATCCATGGTTTGCTAAATGCGACAATCCTTGCAAACCACGGCTTACAACCCTAACACTAGCATTTAGCACTAGGACCCAGTTGCATCAACCAGCCTCGATGTCGCTTCGCGCTAGTGTATAGCGCTAGAACCCAGTTGCGATGTCGCAATTAACCAGCGATTTCGCTTCTCTCTTAGGATTAAGTAACATGAATTTATTGTTGCTTCTCTGCATCCTCTCTCTCTCTCTCTGTAAGTGTATCATATAGAGATCTCTCTCTCTGACTCACCTTCTCTCTATTGCACCTTCTCTTCCCCCCTTCCCCACCCCCCCTTCTCTCTCTCACCTTCTCTCTATTTCACCTTCTCGTCCTCTCACTCCCCCCTCCCGCACCCACCCCTTCCCTCTCATATTCTCTCTATTTCACCTTCTCATTCCCTCACCACCCCCTCCTCCATCCCACTTCTCTCTCTCACCTCTCTATTTCACCTTCTCTTCTCCTCTCCCCCATCCCCCCTCTCCCCCACCCCACTTCTCTCTCTCTCTTCCTCTCTCTCTCTCTCTCTCTCTGTGTCTGTGTGTAGATCAGTCAGTCAGACAGCACCCCCCAGCCCTCTGTGTCTCTCTCTCTCTCTCTGTAGACCAGTCAGTCAGACAGCCTCGCGGATTGCTACAGATCCTGGCAGCCAATGCGCCCAAACTTACTCCCCCTATTTCCACGTATGTTATAACTGTGTTTTTTTTGTGTGTTTAGTTCTACAAAACGCGAACTTACTCCCCCTATCCCCATGTTTCCCATAGAGCCCTGTATTTTCTAACCACGATTTTACCAACCACTGAGGTTACAGGAACGTATCCCCACTGTCTTTACTAAACAGCTAATATAAAATGTAATCATCTAATATCCTTTCAATTAATCAAATTTTCTAATTATTTTTTCTAACTATTTATTAATTCATCAACAACGTATATGAAGGCGACGTATGCTATAAATGTAAATTGTTGTATGTGGAGTAGACTGTGAAGTGTAGGGACTGGGTTTTTTTGCAGTTGAAATTTGTACTCTACCATATCATCGCTTGCTGGAAGTTGCTGAAATGTTGGGGTTAAAGTGGGAGATGGAGGGGATTATTTGCTCAGAATGTGCAAAGTTATATTTAGTTGCAGGACAACTCTTTTCTACACAACATGACATTCCTCATAACAACAGAAGCTATCTGTATCCCTTTCCTTTCAGTGGAAGCACATTTTAAACACAAACCCTAAGAGAAGACTGCTGAGCTTGGCTGACTGCAGCAGAGAGAACTCAATAGGTTAAAACGTCGCTATTCTTGTTATGGAATCGTGAAAAAAATATTGTTTAATGTTATGCAGCAATCTATAAACTCAGTTAAGGAGAAGTCAGCTGCACAGAGGCAGAAAGTGAACCTGAAAGCCATTCTGCATGTTGCTAAACACCATATAAACAAAGCCAGAGCATGAAATTCAACTGCGCAAGAGGAACCGGACAGCTGTCAGAATGTGCACTGCATGAACACACTCACTCACTTATACTACATTGGAAAGCTGGTGTTCTCTCCCTACATTACTATACCTGCCTGTCTGCTGCAACGTCATGTTCTCTGCAATGGTCCTGACCTTCCTCTACATTCTTCTGACCACAATACCATCTGCAGTGCTCTGTGATCATTCCAATGACGATTTCCTGAGTGTCTCCCTGCTACTGCTTGGATAGTAGCATTCAAATACAGTAAAAGCCCGTTTATCCGGCACCCTCGTGACCTGGCCAATGCTGGTTAAACCACGTGCTGGATATTCGGGCAGCCAGCTGCTGAAAACCCAACACAAAATGGTTTTACTTTTTTTTAAACATACCATATTAATAATAGACTAAATAATAACAGAATATTGTATGAATATTTACCAATAAAGAAATAAATATTGATTACAGTCTTTATAGACTGTAATCTGTACATATATGTAATGTATATATATTGTGATTGTGTGCTGTGTTTATACACAGTACACAATCACAAAGCAAACTTCTACAATGGCGGACGGAAGAGTTTTTTTTTCTCTTAAAGGGGTACTCTTGTTTTTTTCCTTTCTTTCTCTCCCTCCTTCCCTCTCTCTGTTTTCACACACACACTCAGTCAGTCTGGCATCTCAATGGCTTCAAACCTAACCCCTCTCCACTCCTCTCATTTTCCATCTAAATTAATCAACTCACCCCCTCTCTCTCCCCTTCTCTCCCTGCCTCTCTCCTTCTCCCACTCCTCTCTTTCTTTCCCCCGCATTTCACTCGCTCTCCCCCACCTTCTTTCTCTCTCCCTGCCTCTCTCTCCTCCCACCCCACCCCCCACCAAAACAGTGATACCGTGAGGCTACACGGGCAATGTAGCATCCGTCATAGAGAGGGGGAAAGAATGAAAGGGGAAGAGATAGAAAGAGCGAGGGAGAGATAGAGAGGAAGGAAGGAGAGGGGGAGAGAGAGAAAAGGGAGAAAAGGACAGTATCGCTTTAAGATGAAAAACTGGAAGTGCCCCAACGGCAGCATTCAGAACTAATCATACTGTACTCTAATACAACAATCGACTCCATGCACCACCGCAATTGTGCTGGATAAGCTCCGGTTATTCAAAAGGGGACCTTTTTTTTGAGGTGACCTTTTTAATACGGGAGTTATGGTTGATCGGGTCACAGATAAACAGGCTTTTACTGTAGTTTGCAAACATTGAGTGAGAAAGAAATCGAAAGAGAAAATAATTGAGCTTGTTAAAGACATTAAAGAACTTTTATACCAATTACGCTTTGAAGAAGGGAACGTACGTTGAAAAAAGGCTGTCATTAACTTTGGATTCTTCAGCACCTTGGGATATCCTCCCAACGTGAAAGGCGCTCTACAAACTAACATCTACAAACTAATTTTGTTGTTGTTGTTCACTTATTTGCTGGGAGAGCATTTTTTGAAAATGGGGTTCTGGAAGTGAGATTGCTGCCAGAGACAATGACTAACTATAATTTGGGATTTTCTTTGTGGGTAGAGGGACAATTTAGTTTGGCTATATTCACCCAGCCCTGGTTGCATTTTAAACGCTCCAATTTCAGTGTCCACATGGCAGCTGTCTGTTCTATGCACCTTTGCTGCTAATTAGTCACTAACCTCTGGAACTCCATCCTGCAGTCTCTCTTTCCCCCCCCCCCCCCCCCCCACCCCGACCTCAACACCCTCTTTGCTGATCCCATTGGCAACTTCTAATCCCGCCCTCACCCCCCCACACACACACACAGCTCGGGTCTAAAACAATGACTGTCCAGCATTTTGGGAAGTCCTCCTAACGTGAAAGGCGCTGTACAAGTGCAATTTTGTTGTTATTGTAATGACTCCAAGATAGGTATACATCTGTTGCCCAATACATCTGATTTGTTGCCCAAAAACGTCATTGCAGAGCTCTGATCCAAGCACTGAATAAAATAATACTAATCCTTACATTTGCACCTTTCACATCTGGAAGCCCTCTCAAAGGACTTTACATGAGATATTGCAAGAATTCATATTTATAGTGTTTACGATTTATACAGTTAAACTTTCATTTGAAAAGATATTTTATAACTATGATAATAATTCTTGCATTTGAGTAACTTTGCAGGCAAAATTGGCATAATCTTCTGAAATTAAAAAAGTTTTTTGAGTTATGTACATAATAAATCCGATACAAATCCGCCTCCTTCATTGTGGAGTCCTGTAGCTCAGTAGTTAGAGCACAAGTGTGAGACCTGTGTTCAAATCCAGGTAGGTCAGGGCGAATCCTTGGGTAAGTTTCCTTACTCCACATGTCTAATAATAATCCTTCAAAAACAAAATGGGTCATTTCAATCCACAACTGTTTGTGGGACATTGCTATGTGCAATTGGCTGCCGCGTTTCGCCCACAAATATAAAGCCAATTCACTTTACAGTATATTCTGTGAAGTGCTTTGAGACGTCCAGAAGACTTGAAAAACGTTATATCAAATGCAAGGATTATTATTATTCACAAGTCACTGCAGGTGATGGTTTCTCTAAATTCTATTAAAGTTACTGGCAGTTAGCAATGCTCATATGGTGAAAAATACATTGCACATGCATTTGGAGTAACAATATAAAATGGTTTGGGATCGGAGCAAATAATTCAATAATAAGAATACAAATTTTTTGCATTGGCTATGGCGACTTATCATTTGGTTTTGTCACTGTAAAGTGAATTGACTATATATTTTGTGGATGAAATGAATAAAGTGGAGGAGCGAGTACCAAACACAGGCTCAATTGGCTGAATGGACTCCCACTGTGCTATCATTGCTATGATTTGGCTCAAATTAGAAGATGTTAGTTAAAATAGACCCATTTTAGCAACAACATATAGACCCATTTTAACAGCAATAACAACAAATTGCATTCATGAAGTGCCTTTCATGTCGGGAGGATAGCCGAAGGCATTGTCCAGTCAGGGATTTGGATTTGAGCAGAAGGTTGGGATCAGAATTAAATCAACAGCAAGAGGAATGTCCAGCCCAGTGTTCTTTCTAAACATCTAAGTTTAAATATCTGTAGAAATCTGCACATTTAGGCTTTTGTTACTGAGTTTGTGCAGACTATTTAACATTGTGGACAATAGGATTAGTTTGTCATGATGTAATTTGCATACATACTTAATTTTAAAAAAGAAAGTATATTCCTCAGCTGTTGAGAGACGTGCCAGTGTTAATGAAGCTGAAAATGAACTATCGTAGTTTCATTGAGAGCTAGTAGGTTGTTTTACAGTAACAAAAGAATGGTTCATCTTACTCTTTAAAAGGATTTATTCTGTTTGAATTAGCAGTTAAATGATGATCATTTACTCTGTATTGCTGAGTTTTAGTTTACATTTTAATGATACTTTCTGTTCTGTAATGTTTGTTAAAATGAATGGTGGAATTACTGTATACAGGTAAACCCTGCTTAATATTTTGATTCTTGAAAAGTGCGACTTTAAGCGAAACGACGTTCAGCGAATACATTTTTCCCATAAGAATAAATGTAAAAACTAGTGATAGGTTCTTTTGGTCATTTTCTGTCCAAAATTTCTCAAAAAATGTTTAGACTCACTCCCTGACTGCTGGCCTGGCTCACTCACTCAGCTGGCTCTCTCTCTCGCTGCCGTACTGGTGCCGTCCTGCCCCTTTCCACCCGACAGCAAACGTCGCAAAGTTACATGTATAGTATGTTCCCAATATATCAGCAACATAATAACAAAATAACGAAGGAAGTCCCTTGTAACAGTTTACAATTAGGTTCTGTGGACCAATCTATGCGAATCCTGTACCTATTAATCACTTGGTAGCAATGAAGTTCAACAGTTCATAAAATAATAGATTTAAGGCACCACCAGAAGATTCAGGAGCATATACTAAGTTATCTTCTTTCTAACTGCTTTGGTTTATTGTTGAGAGTAATATATTGGGACTAGTTTAACCTGTTTGGGTGTTTTACTCTTTTTAATAACATTAAGATTTTTCACATTTTTACTTTTAATAACTTGTGTATGATTTGGGAATGTTCCAAAAAAGAATCTGCTGCTAAAAACAAGGAAAGTGAAGTGTGCAGATAATTTACTCCTCAGCAATCTCTTACAATAGAAGAATTCCTGTGAAAAGTGAGCTACAAAAACTTCTGATGATGATAAGGAAGAATAACACGAAGCATAATATTTATTTAAAATGTGAAATATACATTAGTAACTATTCCATTTGTTATATTCATGGTGCATTTGATGTGGTACTTGTTCTAGATGTCATAGAAAATGGTGCTGATTGAAATTATCCTTTCTGTCATCACTTTGAATGGTGAATGATTTACTTTCAATTAAAAAGGCTGTGATTATATTTCAGAAATTTAATTTATGTTCTGTCACGTATATTCTCATTTCTGTTCAAATGCAAGTCTGTCAATCCAAAGGGACCACAGTAAACGTACGAGAATTTCTGCTTGAAGTGGCTTATGATGACGGAACATCTCAAAACATTTCACAGCTTTAGCTGTTCCTGTCAGGTAAACTGACTGCATTTTGCACCTGCCCAGTTTGGGTTACATTCTAGAAGTTTAAAAGCTTTCCAGACGTCTAATAATTTTTAAAAGGAACAAGATACGGATTTCATAAATAATAAATGAAGAGGAGCCCAGGAATTACATTATCTGGCCCTTTCTGAAAGCCAATGGGGCAAATGACATTGAATCTACACAACAACACAATTACATTTATAGAACGTCTTTCATGTCGGGAGGACATCCCAAGGAGCTGAACAGTCAGGTCGGGACCCGAGCACGGGGTGGGGGAACGGTAGAGGGAAGGAGAGTAGGAGAGGGGGGACCAGAAGGCACGGTCAAAGAGGAAGGTCTTAAAGGAGGAAAGGGAGGAAGCGAGGCGAAGGGATTGCGGGATGGAGATCCAGAGTGCGGGGGCAGAGAGGCTGAAAGCCCGGCCACCGATGGTAGGGCGGTTCGGGCGGGGAACATGGAGCAGGCCAGAGCCCTCTGAACAGAGAGTGCGGGTGGACTGATAGGGAGACAGCAGGTCGGAGAGATAGGCGGAGGCAAGGCCGTGAATGGCCTTGAAAGTGAGGACGAGGATCTTGAATTTGATCCTCTGTGTGGATGGGAAGCCAGTGGAGACGGGCGAGGGTGGGAGTGATGTCGTGAAGCCTGATACGGGAGAATACACAAGCTGCAGAATTCTGAATAATCAGCCTGTGAAGGGAGGAGCTGGGAAGGCCGACGAGGAGAGAGTTTCCGTAGTTGAGCCTTGATGTGATGAATGTTTCAGCGGCGAGTGGGGGTGAGGTAGGGGCGGGAGGTGGTGGAAGGCTGTGCCGGTCATGGAACGGATTTGGGGGCAGGAAGGATAGTTCAGGGTCGAACAAGACGCCCAGATTCCTGACTGGCTTCGAGAGGTGGAGAGAGCGCCTTGGATGTTGATGTTGCCAACGTTTGAGGTGCAGAGGCGCGAGCCAATCAGGAGCCTCCGTCTTGTTGACGTTTAGATGAAGGAAATTGTCCCTCGTTGAAGTTGCCACTACAGTCAAACACACACAAGTCAAACATACAAACACATACTCAGACAGACATACACTCAAAACACACACACACAAATACACAGTCAAACAAACAGATACACAGTCAAATAGACACCCACATAAAAACAAACACACAATCACAGACACACACACCGTCAAACCGAGAAACAAGCACAGTCAAACAGACACACTCAGACACACACACACTCAAAAAGACATGCACACAAACAGACACACACAGTCAAACAGATAGACATTCACAATTCAGACACAAACACACACAGTCAAACAGACAGACACACACAGAGTGAAACAGACACACACAAACACAGTGAAACAGACACACACACAATCAAATCGACACCCACACATACACAGTCAAACAGATACACATAGAGTCAAACAGACTCCCTCACACACTCACACTTTCTCTGTCTCACACACACTCACACTTACTTTCTCTCTGTCTCTCACACACTCACACACTTACTTTCTCTGTCTCTCACACACATAAACCTTCTCTGACTCACACACACACTTTCTCTCACATACACGCACACTTTCTAGCCCCATCCCAACCCTAAATGTAAACCCTAACCCTCAATCTAGCCCCAGCCCTAAACTCTAACCCCCGAACCCTAACCCCCTATCACCCTAACTCTAACCCTAGCCCTAACCAGTAACCCTAACATCCAAGCACAAACACCCTCACCCCTAACTAGGGAACGGCGATTAATCGGTTTTTCGATTAAACCCGATATGATTTTCAGATTGGTATGCCGATATGGTGATTCTAAAAAAACTGTTATATCGAGAGATTCGATTTTAAAAATATACATCGATATAATTTTAATATCGTTCCTGGCAATAGATAAATATTGTTGGTATTATCAGTGTAATGCGATCTTTTCCAGCTTACCTTGTCGCCCGCATTGCAACCTCCTAGACCTAGAGCATGGAATGCGCGTACATTCGGTGCGCGCGCACAATTAACGGGCGCGCACATCCGATGCGCGCGCACACTTTACCGTGTATACTCGACGTGAGTCGTGGCGTCTTAACAAAGTCGCATCGCTGAAAATTGTAGTTTGAAAATTTACCTTTCTCATCATAGGGAAAAGAAGCCCCGTATGGGACTACTTTGAAAACAATGCAGTCAGTAATGGTGTGTATAGATGTACAGTTTGCAAGGTCTTGGTTAAGACATCTGATTCGAGCACGAGCAGCCTGCGACATCACATTAAGCAGCACCACCCCGCCCAGCACGCTGCCCTCAGAGCGAAATCATTGTCGACAACAGCAGGAAGTCGAACCAGCGCTTCGGAGAAAGCGACAGGTAGTGGGGCCAGTGCAGCTCAAACAATTCCTGCTTTATTTAAGAGGAGAACATTGTACCAGAGAGGGGACAAAAAGTGGCAAAGTATCACGAACGCTATCACTTTTTGCATAGCAAAGGAGAGATTGCCAATGGCGAAGGACATTAATTCAGACTTTAGACTACATAAAAATAAGTGGCATTTTGTGGCTGTAAGTGTTATTTTTGTGTGTGAGAGAGTTAGAAGCCAGTTTATCACTGCTGTGTGTGTCTAGTCACACACACACAAAGAAACAGTGAAAATCTGGCTTCTAACTCTAACAATCAGACTGTCTGTCTCTCTTTTCTATTGTAATAGATCTCATTTACACGTGGACATTACATGCTACTTTCAAGCAAGAAATGGAGGAGAATAAATCTCTAGATTTTGTTTTTGGTGTGTGTGTGTTCTATTTTGTGTTTAGAGATGGAGGGAGAGAAGGAGAGGGGGGAAGTTGGGAGAGAAGGAGAGGGAGGGAGAGAATGCGAGGGGGAGGGAGGGACAGAAGGAGCGAACCCTCGGAGGGAGGGAGAGAAGGAGAGAGGGGAGGGAGGGAGAGAAGGAGGGAGGGAGGGAGAGAAGGAGAGGGGGGAAAGGAGGGAGAGAAGGAGAGAGGGGAGGGAGGGAGAGGGGGAAAGTTGGGAGAGAAGGAGAGAGAAAGAGAGGGGGAAAGGAGGGAGAGAAGGAGCGAGGGGAAAGGAGGGAGAGAGGGGAGGGAGAGGGGGAAAGTTGGGAGAGAAGGAGAGAGGAAGAGAGGAGAGGGAGGGAGAGAAGGAGAGGGGGAAAGGAGGGAGAGAAGGAGAGAGGGGAGGGGGCGAGGGAGGGACAGAAGGAGAGAGGGGAGGGAGGGAGAGAAGGAGGGAGGGAGGGAGAGAAGGAGAGAGGGGAGTGGGGAGGGAGGGACAGAAGGAGAGAGGGGAGGGAGAGAAGGAGAGAGGGGAGGGAGGGAGGGAGAGAAGGAGAGGGGGGAGGGAGGGAGAGAAGGAGAGAGGTAAAGGAGGGAGGGAGTAGGAGGGAGAGGAGAGAGGGAGAGTGGAGGGGGAGGGAGAGGAGGAGAGGAGGGAGAGAAGGAGAGGGGGAGCGTGCACCGCGACTGCGCGCGCATCGTCAGTGCGGACGCACCGTCAATGCGCGCGCACCTCGACTGAGCGCGCACCATAAATGCGCGCGCGCCATCAATGCACGCGCACTTCGAATGCACGCGCATGCGCAGTATAAAAACTCGCTAGATCGGTTTAAGCAGGTATGAGCAAACCGATATATCCATATCCGGAAAAATCCCATATCGCCGTTCCCTACCCCTAACCCTAAACCCTAATCCCCTAACACTAACACTCACCCTTACACGAACAGCCAAACCCTAACCCCAGCCCTAACCACTAACCCTAACCCCCTAACCCTAACCGAAACCCGAAATCCTAAACCTAACCTTAAACCCAACTCTAACACTAACCCCTAACCCTCACACTAACCCTAACCCTGATCCTGTTCCTAAGAACCCTGACCCTAAGGACTCTAACTCTAAGGACCCTGTAACTGTAAGGCCCCTAACCCAAAACCCCTCACCCTAACCTTAAACCCTAACTCTAGGGTTTAACTAACCCTACCCCTATGAATCATAATCCTAAACCGAAACCTAACCCCCTAACCCTATTCTAACCCTTAGGACCCAAACCCTAAATCTAACCGCCTAACCCTAACCACCTAACCCCAACCCACTAAGCCTAACCCTAACCCTAAGGATGGATAGAACACTAAACCCATCCCGAAACCTATCCCCCCCCACCCCCTCCACCTTTTCCCCACCCCAAAAAAATATATCTCCTTAACTTACAGAAAGAAGCAAACACATGAGACCAAATGAAATTTGACAAAATCCCAGCACAGGGAGTTACCAGGAAAACACAAGCCATGTGTCAAATGATTCCCGAAATGTATCAACCCTAATCCTAACCCTCACCCTAAAACCCAACCCTAATGCCTAACCCCTACCCTTAGCCCCAACTCTAAACCCTAATCCTAAACCAGCCCCAATCCTTAACCCTAACCCTAACTCTAAACCCTAAACCCTAATGCCAACCCCAGCCCTAACCCTAACACCCTAACCCAAACCCGAAGAACCCTAACCTGAAGAACCCTAACCCTAAGGACTCTAACTCTAAGGACCCTAACTGTAAGGACCCTAACCCTAACCCAACACCCCTCACCCTAACCTTAAACCCTAACTCTAAACCCTAACCCTACCAGGAAGCTACACGACGTATAAATAGGCCGGTTTATTGATGCAAGTGCTGCTGTTATTAGTCCCATCATCTATTATCATATTTACACATGGGTCACCATTTAATTCTCCTGACATTCCTGTGCAGTGGGGGTAACACATATTCTTGTGCCAGTTAAGAACTTAAGAATATAAGAATTTGCTTGGGAAAAGAAATCCAAGATTCATCCAGTTCACCGTCCACCAACCAGGTAGTCGTTTGATATGTTGTTTCCAAAATTATATACAGTACTAGCACGCGTTGCCTTTGCTCCTCCATGTCCCCGAATACTCCACCCTTGGCGGCCGTGCCTTCAGCCACTATGCCCAGATGCTCTGGAATTCCCTTCCTCACTCCCTTCGCCTCGCCCCCTCTTTTCCCAGTTTCAGGTCCCAGCTGAAGACCTTTCTCTTCGACCGCACCTTTGGCCACCTTTCTCCCCACTGGCCCTGGCTCGGCCCTAGGATCCGCTATTGTGAAGCGCTCTGAGACGCTGTCCGACGCTATATAAATTGAAGTTGTTGTTGTTGTTATTGATCTGCCGCTTGCACCACCGGATCAGGTAAAACGCCTTGCAGGGGAACTGCTCGAAGATGGCGGTGAGGAACGAGTTCACCACGTTCATGGCCGATGATGACAAAATGCCCATGTTCGGGTGGACTTGTCGCAGCTCCTCGCTGATGCACGGTGTGTAGCTCTGCATCCTCTGCTTGTGGCCTCAGTTTCAGTAGCGGCTTCCCCCTAACCCTCCTCCACTGCCGCTGCCATCTTGGGCTTTCCTGCTGTCTTTCATATACAGTCGGCTTTCCTGCTCTCCTTCCCCCCTACCCCGACCCCTCCCCTGGCCATCTTCACCGCTTTTTCCGCTAACCGCATTTCCACGGCTGTTTGTAGAACACTAATCACCCACAAATATATACTCTATTCTCCTACCCTCCCCCAACACCTCCCCCTCTGCTTTTGTCCCTACCTAACTGTACAGAGCTTTGGGATGTCTTCTCAATGTGAAGGGCAATATATAAATCTAAGTATTGATTGATTGATTGATTGATTGTTTGGTTGGTTGATTGATTGATTGATTGATTGATTGATTGGTTGATTCTTTCAACAATAGATTAGATAAATTTCAGTTGGAAAATAAGATCTGGGAATACTATTCCTAAATACATGTCCATGGGAATACATGGGAATACATGTCCTAAACTATAAAGTATATAGTTTAGGACATGACAGGTCAAGCAACTGCCAGGATGGTGGATGTGAACTGGATTGTCCTTGGTCTTCTTTCATCTAGCAAATTCTGATGTTCTTTATATCCATCTTTTCTATGTGTCTGTGTATATCTGTATGTGGGTGTCTGTCTACGTGTGTTTGTGTGAGTGTGTATCTGTGTGTGCGTGTCTGTCTACATGTGTCTGTGTGTGTTTCTGAATGCAAGATTGAAGAGGAAGATCTCGTGAAGGGTCTTGAATGAGACAAGATAGGGAGCCTGATAGAGTGAATTGTGGATGAACTTCCAAAGGGGTGGGGTGGGGGGTGGGCAGAGATAAACTGAAGGCTTTCAAAGTGGGGTAAGAGCACTTTTTAACTATTTTAAAATGTTTGTCCTCTAATTTGAAGTCTCCTAATTTAATTTCTCCTTGGATCAACTTGATTTTCCTTCGACAAACAACCATGAACGTCAAGGTGCTTGGAGTTCTAGTTGTCCTGTTGTCTGTTGGGAGTCTCTCTCAAGCCTGCAGTTGTCTCCAGAAATCCTTCTGTTCTGCTGACGTGGGTGAGGAAGGAATGATTGGCTCCAGTTTTCCAGTTTTCCAGTGCAATTCACCCATAATGATTATCAGATGAAATTATGAGGACAAATTCACTTACTCCCTTGACCCCGAAAGAACAGATAGACATGCACACACACACACACACACACACACACACACACACACACACACACATATAGTGAGAAGACAAGAACAAATTGCATAACCTTGGTCTATATTCCCTTGTGTTTTGTAAGTTGAGGGGTGATCTAATTCAGGTTTTGAAAATAAAAATGCGGTTCGATGGTAGAGATACAGAGAAACTATTACCTCTGGTGGGGAATCCAGAATAATAGATAGACAATAAAAGCCAGTTTTTCTGGCACCCTGCGGAGGGTCAACTAGTTGACTGTGTCGGATAATCGGGCAACAAGTTACCGAAAACTCAACGCAAAAATTTTTATTATTTTAAAACATACCATATTAACAATACACTATTGTAATACAATAGTGTATTGTTAATATGGTAATACAATATTATATGGATACTTACCAATAAAGATTCCAACACACTCAATAAAATGATAGGTAAAAAATGCTTTTTTAACGATTGGTAAAAACCCAGAGTTCATAAGTTTAATGCACAAGCACAAGCGCAAAGTGAGCATACTCGTGATTGCTGCTCGCAATCAGCAATGGTTAATTATCCTGGGAGGGGGTCGAGCAATCCGGTTGATTGGGTCACGGATAATATATACATTAATAATCATCCTTGCATCTGATTTGTCGACTTCTCAAGTCTTCGAGACATCTGAAAGACAGAGGTCTTTCAGATGTCTCGAAGACTTGAGAAGTCAGCAGAGGCTGAATAAACCGTGTGACTGTTTTGTGGGAAAACCTGGAGAATATTATCTTAAAATTAGACCTGAGCCATTAGGAGTAAAATCACACAAAGTGTAATAGAAATCTGGAACTCTTTCCCCAAAACGGCTGTAGATGCTGGATCGAATTCTCAATACTGAGATGGGTAAATTTTTGTTTGGGCAAATAACTGATGGTTATTATAATAATATTATCTTTGCATTTGATATAGCGCTTTTCACATCTAATCGATGTCTTAAAGCGCTTCCTACTGTAAAGTGTATTGTTAGGTGGGCAAAATGCAGCAGCCAATTGCACCAATGCTCCACAAACATTCATGGATAGAGTGACCAAACTATTATTATTTATTATCATTATGGGAGAGTACTTTTTAAGTTGGGGAGTGTAGCCGAGTGACCTGTGAAATGACAGGGTAGGCACTTCTCTCAGTCCATTACTAACTTTTGGGAGCATGGCTCGATGGACTCTGCCTTTTTCCCAGTCATTTTTTCCGCAAATACGCATGCGCGGAGATGGCATTTCAATGTGATCTGATTGCAATTGATAGATAGAAAGAGGAAAGGCAGTGGTAGCTTGTGCCTATTTCACCCGTTATTGAGACAATGAGAAAAGAATGTGAATTGGAACTACATTCAACTCAATGGGTAAAAAAAGGCACGGCGTCTCGCTGCCTTCCTGTTGCTATTATGGCAGTCATATCAAATCGCAGTTAAATAATTTGGGTAGTTTCCACTAAAAATCGTTTGCATTATGTAAAATGTGCATTGTAAAAATATAAACCATTAAATAATAATTTACAATTTAAAGTTTTTATTTTCATAATGTAGGCACTGCCTACTATGAATGCAGGTCCATGGTGTAGACATTCAACGACTTTCAACAACAACAACTTTGATTTATATCGTGCCCTCCACGCCGGATGGCGTCTCAGAGCTCTCAACAACAACAACAACAATTTACATTTATAGAGCGCCTTTCACGTCGGGAGGACGTCCCAAGGCGCTGAACAAGAGGCGTGTGACCCGAGCTGGGAGGGGAGTGTTTGGGAAGGGGTGAAACACGAAGGGGAGGTAAAAGAGTTCGGGATGGAACAAAAGGCACGATCGAAGAGGAAAGTCTTCAAACCGGCCTTGAAAGAGGAAAGGGAAGAGGCAAAACGGAGGGATTGAGGGATGGCATTCCATAAGGTGGGAGCGGAGAAACTGAAGAAACTGAATTAAACTACTGCCTTTTCTATTAATTTATTTCAGTCATAAACGCCAATGATAACGTGGGTTCAACGCACTTGTTGCACTTGTTGGGTATGGCTCCTGTGGTACACTCTTAAAATATACAGCCAATTCACTTTACAGTAAATACAGCATAAACCTTCGTTATCCGGCACCCTGAGCACCTGCGCTGTGCTGATTAATCAAATATGTCGGATATTCGAGTTTGCCGAGAATCCAACAAAAAAAATTAAGTTATTTTAAAACATACCATATTAATAATAGACTAAATAATAACAGAATATTGTATGGATACTTAAAGCATTAACTAAAACATTCCAGCACACTTGGTAAAATGATCAGTGAAAAAGCATTCCAGTAAAGAACTGCTTCCTCTCCACCCCCCCCCACCCTCCCCCACCCTCCCCCAACCCCCCCTCCCCCTCTAATGGTTGTTTTATTTGTACCGTGCTTCGAGATATGTCAGGCATATGTATATACACATGTATATGTATAATTATTATTTTATTTAAACAGAAGTGAAGTTACCTCATTAATTGATTGAGTCAATAGCAAAGATCATTGCGGTGGCGGCAGGCCAGAGCCCACTGAACAGAATGGACTGATAGGCTGATAGGCATGTTGGAGAGATGGGCTTGAAAATGAGGATGAGGATCTTGAATTTGAGTGAGGAGTGAGGTGATGACGGAGAGAGTTTAGTGTGTGACAGGGAGCCAGTGGAGCCTGGCCTGGACTGCGGTGATGAGTTCAGTATGTGTGAGTATGTGGGTGGTGGGTATGCTGTTGTTGTTGTTCTAATTGTCACTGTTTTCTGAGCAGATGTTCAAGGAATCGACAAATATGCCGGAAGTTCTAAACTTCTCCACTGCGACCAGTTCTTCTCTCTGTGGTTTTCAACCTCAGGCTTTTTACCAAAATGTAGAATATCTGCTATTTGGTGTGTTATGATTTATTATTGTCCTTAATCCACACAAACAGCTCGTTACCTAGCTCAGGAGCACTCGCCTTACAAGCATGAGACCCCAGGCAGGTCAAGGCAAAACCTTGGGAAGTTTCCTTATTGCACTTAATAATAATCCGTCCCAAAAAAACTGAAAAATATCGGTCATTTCAATCCACGACTATTTGTGGGGACGCTGCTGGAGCGTTTCACCTACAATTATACAGTCAATTCACTTTACAGTATGTTCTGTGAAGCGCTTTGAGACGTCCGAAAGATGTGAAAATGCAAATGCAAGGATTATTATCATTATGATTATATTAAATGCCAGGATTAGGATTATTTAAAATGAATCCAACTAAGTATTTTTGAGACATGAGAGTGCTGACGTTAAAGCCTTGTAAAATATCCATTATTACCATGTCTCTCACTTGCTTTTCTACCAACTCCCCAGGTAATGTTACAACTCCAACAATATCGCTGTCAACTTGTGTCAAGTTAAAAGAGTTCAACGCGGCTGGTCACTAACGAGATGTGTCGCTCAGCGGTGCCTGACACGTTTGCAAACCCAGGGCCATCCACAGCCTCCAAACCCAACTGAGTTCATGCATTCCACCTGCACATGGAAATCCCAGAGACACGAGTGTCTGGATAGATCTCAAGTTTCCTTACTCCACACACACAGACACACATACACAGATGCCCATTAATAATCTCTCCTCCCACAAAAAAACCCACCTATAATAAATTGGTCATTTCAACCCACTGTTGGCTGTTCGTGGGGGACGCTGCTGTGCGCAATTGGCGTTTCGCTTTCCCACAAATATATATAGGTCTTTACAGTCTACTCTCTCTTTTATATCTTCATATCCTCGAATATAACATCTCTTCCCCCCCCCCTCTCTCAGGTCTCTCTCTCACATACTCTCTGTCTCTCACCCACTGTCTCTCGGTCTCTCTCACACTCTCTCCCTCTCTGTCTCTCTCACTCTCTCTCACCCCACCCCCGCCCCACCCCCTCTCCTCAGGCTGACAGCGTTTGTGTTGAAGTCCTTCTCTGTGGCTCAGTCTCACAATCAGATGAGAAGCTTCTCAGTGAGAGTCTGAGCTGGTTACAATATCAGCATCGCCCGATTTCATCGCCCGGAAATCATTCACAAAGACATGTAGTTCCATCTCTCTCAGTCTCTCTCTCTCACATTCTTTCTCACACTCCCTCTCTCTGTCTCTCATATTTCGCCTCTCTCTGTCTCTCTCGCACTCCCTCTCTTCATCTCTTTCACACTCCGTCTCTCTCTCTCTCCAACTGTCTGAGACTGAGAGGGAGAGAGACTTTTTGAGTCTCTCTCTCGAGTCTCTCAGTCTCTCACTAACAATCTCTCTCAGTCTCTCTCAGTCTCTCTGTCTCAGTCTCTTGTTAGTCTGTCACACTCCCTCTCTCCGTCCCCCTCTCACACTCCCTCTCCCCATCTCTTTCTCTGACTGCCTGAGATGGAGAGAGGGAGTGTGACTTAGAAGAGTATCTCTCACACTTTCTCTCTCACACACTTTCTCTCTCAGTCTCTCTCTCAGTCTCTAACTGTCTCAGTTTCTCTCACTCTCTCTCTCTCTCTCCCCCCCCACCCCAAACTCTCTCTGTCTTTCTTTCTCTCTCACATTCTCCCCCTCTCTCCGCAGGCTGACGTTTGTGTTAAAGTCCTTCTCTGTAGCTCAGTCTCTCTCACACTCCCTTTCTGTCTCTCTCACACTCCCTTCTCTGTCTCTCTCATATTCTCTCTCTCACATTCCCTCTCTTCGTCTCTCACACTCCCTCTTTCTCACTCCTCTCCATCTCTATCTCTCTCTGACTGTCGGAGACTGAGAGAGAGGGAGAGAGTCTCTCGGTCTCTCTCTCACACTCTCCGTCCCCCTCTCCGTCTCTCTCACACACCCCCTCACGAACGAAAGTACGCACTCACTCAGACGCACACTCACACACATTGTCTGTCACTCACAGACACGCACACAGACAGGTGTATAACATTTGAATGTTTATTCAAACATGTGGTTCGACAATAATTCAAGGTGCGGTCACTAAAATATTATATGTTACTGGGTTAACAAGTCTGTGTGTGTGTGCCTGTGTATGTCTGTGCGAGAGTCAGGAATTTACAACTCATTCCTAGAAATAAAATGAATTGGATTTTATATCCTGATCGGTTTCTGCGGAAAGAGCGAGAGAGAGTGAGAGAGACCGAGAGTGTGAGAGGGACTGAGAGTGTAAGAAAGACTGAAAGTGTGCAGGAGAGACTGAGAGAATGTGGAGAGACTGGGAGTGTGTGAGACAGAGAGTGTGAGAGTGACTGAGGCAGTGTATGAGAGAGACTGAGAGTGTGAGAGACAGAGAGTGAGAGAGAGACTGAGAGAATATGAGACAGAGTGTGAGAGAGACTGAGAGAGTGAGTGTGAGACAGAGATAGAGAGACTGAGAAACACATTTATTGTGAAGTTAGTTTTATTTTAATCAGGAAGCAATGCAGGAAAAACAGTTTTCACCCCCAATATTATCGCTTCATTTCGGTCTCACACCGTCTCTCTGTGTGTCTCTCTCCCCACCTCACATGCTCTCTCTCTCTCTCTCTTCCTCCCTCCCAGTGTGTGTGTGTCTCTCTCCCCCCTCACACGCTCTCTCCCCCTCTGTGTGTGTGTGTGTGTCACGATCTACCTGTCCTCACGCTCTCTCTCTCCCTCCCTCACTCCCAGTCTCTGTGTGTGTGTCTCTCCCCCACCACCCCAGTCTGTGTGTGTGTCTCCCCCTAAGTCTCTGTGCGTGTGTGTCTGTGTGTTTGTGTGTGTGTGTGTCTCTATGTGTGTGTTTGCATGTGTTTGACCCTCACACGCTCTCTCTCTCCTGCTTGACTTTGACGAAAGCTGCCAGATGAGAGAAGTATTTCTGATTGGCTTCGACCACTCGCTTCTCGGCAGCCTGAGGGTTAACTATCTCTAATCCCTGGTGGGGGGTGAGAGACACAGAGTGAGACACAGTGGGTTTTAGACAACACACGCACAGAGAGAGCGAGAGAGAGAGAGAGAGTGTGAGAGAGACAGAGAGAGAGTTTGAGAGAGACTGAGAGTGAGAGAGAGAGTAAGAGACACACACACATAGACTGAGAGTGTGTGAGAGACGGAGAGTGACAGACGGAGCGAGGGAGTGTGAGAGGGAGTGAGAGACACAGAGGATGACAGAGAGAGTGAGAGACACAGAGACACAAGGAGTGACAGAGTGTGACAGAGAGTGTGAGAGGGAGTGAGAGACACAGAGGATGACAGAGAGAGTGAGAGACACAGAGACACAAGGAGTGACAGAGTGTGACAGAGAGTGTGAGAGGGAGTGAGAGACACACAGAGAGTGACGGAGAGCTACCTGGAGGGGGGTGAAGGCCACACTCGACGCTGTCCCTGACGATCGATCCCTGACAGTCGATTTACCCCCATAAACCATACTCTGTTTCTGCAATGTTCGCTAGGGGTGAGAGACACAGAGGGTCACACAGAGGGTCAGAGAGAGAGAGACACACACACACACACACAGACATACAGAGAGAGAGAGAGAGAGATACACACACAGGCACACACAAATAGACACACACACACACACAGTAAACCATACTCTGTTTCTGCAACGTTCGCTAGCTTGAG
Organism: Hydrolagus colliei; assembly: GCA_035084275.1. Classification (NCBI taxonomy): domain Eukaryota; kingdom Metazoa; phylum Chordata; class Chondrichthyes; order Chimaeriformes; family Chimaeridae; genus Hydrolagus; species Hydrolagus colliei. Next base: position 16,293,971 of record CM068758.1, read on the forward strand.
AGACACAAAGGGTCACACAGAGGGTCAGAGAGAGAGACATACACACACACAGACAAAGAGAGAGAGACACATAAGCATACACATGCACACACACAGTAAACCAGAAGGTCAGAGAGAGAATCACACACAGACATACCTGTGTATGTCTGTGTGATTCACACACAGACAGATACAGAGGGAGAGAGAGACATACACAGAGAGAGACACACACACACACACAAACACACACACAGACAGTCAGTCAGTTCATGAGTGAGTGAATGTGTTCGTTCATTCGTTCAGTTAGTCAGTCAGTTAGTTAGTGAGTTAGTTAGCTAGTTATTGAGTTAGCTAGTGACTTACCTGCAGTGACTTTGATATGCGAGCTTTACACAGACACACACAAACACACATAGAGACACACACACACAGTCAGTCAGTGTGTTTGTTAGTTAGTGAGAGTGTGTGTGTGTGTGTTTGTTCGCTCGTTCGTTAGCTAGTTAGCTAGCTAGTGAGTTAGTTGGTTAACTATTTAGTGAGTTAGCTAGTGACTTACTTGCAGTGAATTTGAGATGTGAGCTTTACACACACTCTCACAGAGAGACACACACACACAGAGACAGAGAGAAACACACACACAGTCAGTGAATTCGTTCGCTCACTCACTCGTTCATTTGGTCGGTCGGTCGGTCGGTCGGTCAGTCAGTCAGTTAGTGACTTACCTGCAGTGACTTTGAGATGCGAGCTTTGCTGGAATCGTTGACCTGAACGGCACGGACTCTCCCACTCCCCGACTTCCCCAGAGACCCCAAACTGAACCCTAAATCCTCCTGGTACGCATCCTCCTCTATCTGGGGGGAGAGGGGTCAGGGACACATACGGTCGCACAGAGACACCAAGGGAGGGAGAGAGATACGCAGAGACACAGAGAGACAAACTGAGAGCGTGTGAGAGAATGTGAGAGAGACTGGGAGAGTGTGAGAGAGACTGAGAGTGTGAGACAGACCGAGAGAGTGTGAGAGAGACTGAGAGTGTGAGAGAGACTGAGAGAGTGTGAGAGAGACTGAGACAGTTTGAGAGAGACTAAGAGTGTGAGAGAGACTCAGAGAGAGTGTGAGAGAGACTGAGAGAGTGTGAGAGAGAGACTGAGAGAGCGTGACAGAGACTGAGAGAGAGTGTGAGAGAGACGGAGACTATGAGAGACTGAGAGAGTGAGAGAGAGACTGAAAGAGTGATGAGAGATTCACATAGTGCAGGAGAGACTAAGAGTGTGAGAGAGACTAAGAGTGTGAGAGAGATTGAAAATATGAGAGAGTGTGAGAGAGACTGAGACTATGAGAAAAACAGACAGTGTGAGAGAAACTGAGAGTGTGAGAGAGACTGAGACAGTGTGAGAGAGACGAGAGAGACTGAGTGTGGAAGAAACTGAGAGTGTTAGAGATACTGAGACAGTGTGAGAGAGACTGAGTGTGAGAAAGACTGAGAGTATGAGAGAGTGGGAGAGAGAGACTGAGAGAGCGTGAGAGAGACTGAGAGAGTGTGAGAGAGACTGAGAGAGTGTGAGAGACTGTGAGAGAGACTGATAGAGTGTGAGAGAGACTGAAAAAGTGATGAGAGATTCACAGTGTGGGAGAGAATAAGAGTGTGAGAGAGATTGAGAGTATGAGAGAGACTGAGAGAGTGTGAGAGAGGCTGAGAGTATGAGAGAGACCGAGACAGTGTGAGAGAGACTGAGAGTGTGAGAGAGACTGAGAGAGATGAGAGAGACTGAGAGTGTGGAAGAAACTGAGAGTGTTAGAGATACTGAGACAATGCGAGAGAGACTGAGTGTGAGAAAGACTGAGAGTATGAGAGAGTGGGAGAGAGAGACTGAGAGAGCGTGAGAGAGACTGAGAGAGTGTGAGAGAGACTGAGAGAGTGTGAGAGACTGTGAGAGAGACTGAGAGTGTGAGAGAGACTGAAAAAGTGATGAGAGATTCACAGTGTGGGAGAGAATAAGAGTGTGAGAGAGATTGAGAGTATGAGAGAGACTGAGAGAGTGTGAGAGACTGTGAGAGAGACTGAGAGTGTGAGAGAGACTGAAAAAGTGATGAGAGATTCACAGTGTGGGAGAGAATAAGAGTGTGAGAGAGACAGAGAGTGTGAGAGAGGCTGGGAGTGTGAAAGAGATTTAGAGTGTGAGAGAGACTAAGAACGTGAGAGAGACTGAGAGTGTGAGAGAATGAGAGTGTGAGAGACTGAGAGAGTGTGAGAGAGACTGAGAGTGTGAGAGAATGAGAGAGTGTGAGAGAGAGTGAGACAGAGAGTGTGAGAGAGACTGGGAGAGTGTGGGAAAGACAAAGAGTGTGAGAGATTGAGACAGTGTGAGAGAGACTGAGAATGTGTAAGAGACAGGGAGTGTGAGAGATACTGAGGGTGTGTGGGAGAGAGACTGAGACAGTGTGAGAATGAGAGAGTGTGAGAGAGACTGAGAGAGTGAGAGAGACAGAGTGTGAGGGAGAGTGTGGGAAAGAGTGAGAGAATGTGAGAAATTGAGACAGTGTGAGAGAGACTGAGAATGTGTAAGAGACTGAGAGTGTGAGAGAGAGACTGAGAGAGTGTGAAAGAGACAGAGAGTGTGAGAGTATGAGAGAGACTGAGAGAGTGTGAGAGATTGAGATAGTGTGAGAGAGACTGAGAATGTGAGAGACTGAGAGAGTGAGAGAGACTGGGAGAGTGTGGGAAAGAGTGAGAGAGTGTGAGAAAGAGCGAGAGAGTGTGAGAGATTGAGACAGTGTGAGAGAGACTGAGAATGTGTAAGAGACTGAGAGAGTGTGAGAGATACTGAGGGTGTGTGGGAGAGAGACTGAGACAGTGTGAGAGTGTGAGAGAGACTGAGAGAGTGAGAGGGACAGAGTGTGAGAGAGACTGGGAGAGTGTAGGAAAGACTGAGAGTGTGACAGATTTATACAGTGTGAGAGAGACTGAGAATGTGTACGAGACTGAGAGAGTGTGAGAGATACTGAGGGTGTGTGGGAGAGACTGAGACAGTGTGAGAGAGACTGAGAGAGTGTGAAAGAGACAGAGAGTGTGAGAGAGGCTGAGAGTGTGGGAAAGACTGAAAGTGTGAGAGATTGAGACAGTGTAAGAGAGGCTGAGAATGTGTGATAGACTGAGAATGTGAGAGATACTGAGAGAATGTGAGAGAGACTCACAGTGTGAGAGAGACTGAGAATGTGTGACAGACAGAGAGAGTGCGAGAGAGAGACTGAGAGATTGTGAGTGAGACTGAAAGAGTGTGAGAGAGATTGGGTGGGAGAAAGAGAGTGTGAGAGAGACTAAGAGTGTGAGAGAGAATGAGAGAGTGTGGGAGAGACTGAAAGAGTGTGACAAAGTGTGAGAGAGTCTAAGACAGTGCGAGAGAGACTGAGTGTGAGAGAGGCTAAGAGTGTAAAAGAGACTGAGAGTGTGAGAGAATGAGAGAGACAGAGAGTGTGAGAGAAACTGAGAGAGAGTGTGAGAAAGACTGAGAGTGTGAGAGAGAGACCGAGAGAGACTGAGAGAGCGTGAGAGAGCGTGAGAGAGCGTGAGAGAGACTGAGAGAGAGTGTGAGAGAGACTGAGAGTGTGAAAGACTGTGAGAGAGACTGAGAGAGTATGAGAGAGAGACTGAAAGAGTGTGAGAGAGACTGAAAGAGTGATGAGAGAGATTCACAGAGTGTGGGAGAGAATAAGAGTGTGAGAGAGATTGAGAGTATGAGAGAGACTGAGAGTGTGAGAGAGACTGAGAGTCTGAGAGAGTAATCTACATCAATGATCTGGACTTGGGTGTACGGAGTACAGTTTCCAAGTTTGCAGATGACACTAAGTTAGGGAGAATAGTAAATAGTGAGGAGGATAGTAGCCATCTGCAAGAGGATATAGACAAATTGGTAAAGTGGGCAGACACATGGCAGATGAAGTTTAATGCAGAGAAGTGTGAGGTGATGCATTTTGGGAGAAGAAATGAAGGGAGGCAATATAGGCTAGATAGTACAATTTTAAATGGTGTGAAGGAACAGAGAGACCTGGGGATTTGTGTTAGTGACTCGTTGAAGGTGGCAGGACAGGTAGACAAGGCTGTTAAGAAGGCATATGGGATACTAGGCTTTATAAATAGGGGTATAGAGTACGAAAGTCAGGAAGTGCTGACTAACCTCTATAAGACTTTGGTGAGGCCTCAGCTGGAATACTGTGTTCAATTCTGGTCACCACACTACAGAAAGGATGTGAAGGCATTGGAAAGGGTACAACGAAGATTTACTAGGATGGTGCCAGGATTGAGGGACTTCAGCTATGAGGAGAGGCTGGATAGGCTAGAGTTATTCTCTCTGGAGCAGAGAAGATTGAGGGGGGACCTAATAGAGGTTTATAAGATCATGAGGGGTTTCGACAGGGCAAATAGAGAAAAACTATTTCCACTCGTGGGTGAATCTGTGACTCGTGGTCACAGATATAAAATAGTTTCAAGGCGCAGTAGAGGGGAGCTGAGGAGAATTTTTTTCACTCAGCGAGTTGTTCGAATCTGGAATGCATTGCCTGAAAAGGTGGTGGAGGCTGATTCGATAACAACTTTTAAAAGGGAATTAGATCTTTATTTAGGGAGAACAGGTCTATTAGGCTATGGGGAGCGGGCAGGGCAGTGGGATTGAATCGCTCTTTTCAAAGAGCCGGCACAGACTAGATGGGCCAAATGGCCTCCTTTTGTGCCGTAAAATTCTATGAATCTATGAAAAGAGTATGTGAGAGACTGAGAGTGTGAGAGAGTCTGAGAGAGTGTAAGAGAGACTGAGAGTGTGAGAGAGAGACTGGCAGAGTGTGTGAGAGACTGAGAGAGTGTGAGAGAGACTGAGAGAGACACAGAGAGACTGACCTCCCCGAAGCACATCCTATTTGCCTGTTTGCGAATCTCAGTCAATCCCAGCCTTTCCTTCATTTTACGGTATCTGTGGGGGGGTGAGGGACAGAGAGAGTGGCATAGAGACTCAATGAGACTGAGACACACACACTCTCTCTGTAACTCTCTCACACACAACTCTCTCTGAGACACACACAGTCTCTCACACCTAGACACGCATACTCTCTCACAGACTCTCCCTCACTCACACTCTCCCTCTCTCTCTCTGATTCTCTCACACACCACCACACAGTCTTTCTCCCTCTCACAAAGATACAGATACACTCACTCTCACACACTCATAACAGACACACACCCACACACTCTCTCTCTCACAGAGACACATACACAGTCTCTCTCTCTGTGTGTCTCTCTGTATCTCTCACCCCCCCCCCCACACAGACACACTCACTCTCACACACATAACAGACAAACACACCCATACACACACAGAGAGACACACACAGTCTCTCTCTCTGTGTCTCTCTCAGTCTCTGTGTCTCTCACCCCCACCCCCCCACACAGACACACACAGACCTGCAACTCCCACGTTTTTTCCGTTGTCCATCCAGTGGGGCGGGGAGCGTCTCTCTGTCTCTCTCACCCCCACTCCCCCCCTACAACACAGACACACACACTCTCTCTCGCTCTCACACACACATACACACACTCTCTCTCTCCCTGTCTCTCTCATAGAGACACACACTCTTCTCTCTCTGCGACTCTCCCACACTCCCCCACCCCCATACACCTCCATACACCCCCATACACCCATCACACATAGAGACACAGATCTGCGTCCCCCACGATCTTTCCATCCAGTGGGGCGGGGAGGGTCTCTCTCTCACCCCCCTCCCCCACCACACACACACACATAGTCTCTCTCCCCCACTCTCACACAGAGACACAGTCCCTCATTCACACTCTCCCCTCTCTCTGTCTCTCACACTCACTCACACAGACAGACACACACACACTCTTCCTGTCTCACTCTCTCAGACACTCTCCCCACCCCACACACAGCACTCTCTCTCTCTCACACACAGAGACACACACACACTCTCACACAGAAACAGTCTCTCTCCCACACTCTCTCTATGTGACTCGCCTTGTAAAAAAGTACCATGGTAATGGTGGTACTTTTTTACAAGGGTCTCCCAGACACTACCCCCCATACACACAGAGACACACACTCTCTCTCTCACACAGAGAGACACACACACACACAATCTCTCTCTCATCCCCTCTCTCACACCCCACACATGCACACTCTCTCTCTCTCCCCCCCATCCACACACTGACACACATACTCATTGTCTCTCTCACACTCTCTCACAGAGACACACTCTCTCTCACACACTCTCCCCCCAACCTCTCTCCCCCACATACAGTCTAACACACATACACACTCTCTCAATCTCAGTCTCTCACACACACACAGACACACACACTCTCTCCCCCCAGACATATTGCAGGAGTTAAAGAAGTAAGGAGTGTGATTCAGCAGCAGAATGTCAGGCCCAGACAGCGACCGAGCGACTAGATCTGAGCATCGTTTAACATTCCAGCTAAAACCCAATCAGTAAACCTTGCGCCAACAGTGCGCAGACTCACGATCAATATGTGAGACAAAGGTCAGACGGTACGCACTAGTGTTCAAGTGCAACCCATGAAGAGAGATACTAATTTGATCGGGTGAAACCCCTGAGAGAGGGTGCCTCGAGTGATCAGTAACTTTTTGATTGAATAAGCTAACGGGAAGTAGCAATGTATAAACATAGATTCTTTTCTTTTGTCTAAAAAGAGCAGCTCAAGTGACATGTCTGCGAGCCAATCAGGAGCCTCCGTCTTGTTGACGTTTAGATGAAGGAAATTGTCCCTCGTTGAAGTTGCCACTACAGTCAAACACACACAAGTCAAACATACAAACACATACTCAGACAGACATACACTCAAAACACACACACACAAATACACAGTCAAACAAACAGATACACAGTCAAATAGACACCCACATAAAAACAAACACACAATCACAGACACACACACCGTCAAACCGAGAAACAAGCACAGTCAAACAGACACACTCAGACACACACACACTCAAAAAGACATGCACACAAACAGACACACACAGTCAAACAGATAGACATTCACAATTCAGACACAAACACACACAGTCAAACAGACAGACACACACAGAGTGAAACAGACACACACAAACACAGTGAAACAGACACACACACAATCAAATCGACACCCACACATACACAGTCAAACAGATACACATAGAGTCAAACAGACTCCCTCACACACTCACACTTTCTCTGTCTCACACACACTCACACTTACTTTCTCTCTGTCTCTCACACACTCACACACTTACTTTCTCTGTCTCTCACACACATAAACCTTCTCTGACTCACACACACACTTTCTCTCACATACACGCACACTTTCTAGCCCCATCCCAACCCTAAATGTAAACCCTAACCCTCAATCTAGCCCCAGCCCTAAACTCTAACCCCCGAACCCTAACCCCCTATCACCCTAACTCTAACCCTAGCCCTAACCAGTAACCCTAACATCCAAGCACAAACACCCTCACCCCTAACTAGGGAACGGCGATTAATCGGTTTTTCGATTAAACCCGATATGATTTTCAGATTGGTATGCCGATATGGTGATTCTAAAAAAACTGTTATATCGAGAGATTCGATTTTAAAAATATACATCGATATAATTTTAATATCGTTCCTGGCAATAGATAAATATTGTTGGTATTATCAGTGTAATGCGATCTTTTCCAGCTTACCTTGTCGCCCGCATTGCAACCTCCTAGACCTAGAGCATGGAATGCGCGTACATTCGGTGCGCGCGCACAATTAACGGGCGCGCACATCCGATGCGCGCGCACACTTTACCGTGTATACTCGACGTGAGTCGTGGCGTCTTAACAAAGTCGCATCGCTGAAAATTGTAGTTTGAAAATTTACCTTTCTCATCATAGGGAAAAGAAGCCCCGTATGGGACTACTTTGAAAACAATGCAGTCAGTAATGGTGTGTATAGATGTACAGTTTGCAAGGTCTTGGTTAAGACATCTGATTCGAGCACGAGCAGCCTGCGACATCACATTAAGCAGCACCACCCCGCCCAGCACGCTGCCCTCAGAGCGAAATCATTGTCGACAACAGCAGGAAGTCGAACCAGCGCTTCGGAGAAAGCGACAGGTAGTGGGGCCAGTGCAGCTCAAACAATTCCTGCTTTATTTAAGAGGAGAACATTGTACCAGAGAGGGGACAAAAAGTGGCAAAGTATCACGAACGCTATCACTTTTTGCATAGCAAAGGAGAGATTGCCAATGGCGAAGGACATTAATTCAGACTTTAGACTACATAAAAATAAGTGGCATTTTGTGGCTGTAAGTGTTATTTTTGTGTGTGAGAGAGTTAGAAGCCAGTTTATCACTGCTGTGTGTGTCTAGTCACACACACACAAAGAAACAGTGAAAATCTGGCTTCTAACTCTAACAATCAGACTGTCTGTCTCTCTTTTCTATTGTAATAGATCTCATTTACACGTGGACATTACATGCTACTTTCAAGCAAGAAATGGAGGAGAATAAATCTCTAGATTTTGTTTTTGGTGTGTGTGTGTTCTATTTTGTGTTTAGAGATGGAGGGAGAGAAGGAGAGGGGGGAAGTTGGGAGAGAAGGAGAGGGAGGGAGAGAATGCGAGGGGGAGGGAGGGACAGAAGGAGCGAACCCTCGGAGGGAGGGAGAGAAGGAGAGAGGGGAGGGAGGGAGAGAAGGAGGGAGGGAGGGAGAGAAGGAGAGGGGGGAAAGGAGGGAGAGAAGGAGAGAGGGGAGGGAGGGAGAGGGGGAAAGTTGGGAGAGAAGGAGAGAGAAAGAGAGGGGGAAAGGAGGGAGAGAAGGAGCGAGGGGAAAGGAGGGAGAGAGGGGAGGGAGAGGGGGAAAGTTGGGAGAGAAGGAGAGAGGAAGAGAGGAGAGGGAGGGAGAGAAGGAGAGGGGGAAAGGAGGGAGAGAAGGAGAGAGGGGAGGGGGCGAGGGAGGGACAGAAGGAGAGAGGGGAGGGAGGGAGAGAAGGAGGGAGGGAGGGAGAGAAGGAGAGAGGGGAGTGGGGAGGGAGGGACAGAAGGAGAGAGGGGAGGGAGAGAAGGAGAGAGGGGAGGGAGGGAGGGAGAGAAGGAGAGGGGGGAGGGAGGGAGAGAAGGAGAGAGGTAAAGGAGGGAGGGAGTAGGAGGGAGAGGAGAGAGGGAGAGTGGAGGGGGAGGGAGAGGAGGAGAGGAGGGAGAGAAGGAGAGGGGGAGCGTGCACCGCGACTGCGCGCGCATCGTCAGTGCGGACGCACCGTCAATGCGCGCGCACCTCGACTGAGCGCGCACCATAAATGCGCGCGCGCCATAAATGCACGCGCACTTCGAATGCACGCGCATGCGCAGTATAAAAACTCGCTAGATCGGTTTAAGCAGGTATGAGCAAACCGATATATCCATATCCGGAAAAATCCCATATCGCCGTTCCCTACCCCTAACCCTAAACCCTAATCCCCTAACACTAACACTCACCCTTACACGAACAGCCAAACCCTAACCCCAGCCCTAACCACTAACCCTAACCCCCTAACCCTAACCGAAACCCGAAATCCTAAACCTAACCTTAAACCCAACTCTAACACTAACCCCTAACCCTCACACTAACCCTAACCCTGATCCTGTTCCTAAGAACCCTGACCCTAAGGACTCTAACTCTAAGGACCCTGTAACTGTAAGGCCCCTAACCCAAAACCCCTCACCCTAACCTTAAACCCTAACTCTAGGGTTTAACTAACCCTACCCCTATGAATCATAATCCTAAACCGAAACCTAACCCCCTAACCCTATTCTAACCCTTAGGACCCAAACCCTAAATCTAACCGCCTAACCCTAACCACCTAACCCCAACCCACTAAGCCTAACCCTAACCCTAAGGATGGATAGAACACTAAACCCATCCCGAAACCTATCCCCCCCCACCCCCTCCACCTTTTCCCCACCCCAAAAAAATATATCTCCTTAACTTACAGAAAGAAGCAAACACATGAGACCAAATGAAATTTGACAAAATCCCAGCACAGGGAGTTACCAGGAAAACACAAGCCATGTGTCAAATGATTCCCGAAATGTATCAACCCTAATCCTAACCCTCACCCTAAAACCCAACCCTAATGCCTAACCCCTACCCTTAGCCCCAACTCTAAACCCTAATCCTAAACCAGCCCCAATCCTTAACCCTAACCCTAACTCTAAACCCTAAACCCTAATGCCAACCCCAGCCCTAACCCTAACACCCTAACCCAAACCCGAAGAACCCTAACCTGAAGAACCCTAACCCTAAGGACTCTAACTCTAAGGACCCTAACTGTAAGGACCCTAACCCTAACCCAACACCCCTCACCCTAACCTTAAACCCTAACTCTAAACCCTAACCCTACCAGGAAGCTACACGACGTATAAATAGGCCGGTTTATTGATGCAAGTGCTGCTGTTATTAGTCCCATCATCTATTATCATATTTACACATGGGTCACCATTTAATTCTCCTGACATTCCTGTGCAGTGGGGGTAACACATATTCTTGTGCCAGTTAAGAACTTAAGAATATAAGAATTTGCTTGGGAAAAGAAATCCAAGATTCATCCAGTTCACCGTCCACCAACCAGGTAGTCGTTTGATATGTTGTTTCCAAAATTATATACAGTACTAGCACGCGTTGCCTTTGCTCCTCCATGTCCCCGAATACTCCACCCTTGGCGGCCGTGCCTTCAGCCACTATGCCCAGATGCTCTGGAATTCCCTTCCTCACTCCCTTCGCCTCGCCCCCTCTTTTCCCAGTTTCAGGTCCCAGCTGAAGACCTTTCTCTTCGACCGCACCTTTGGCCACCTTTCTCCCCACTGGCCCTGGCTCGGCCCTAGGATCCGCTATTGTGAAGCGCTCTGAGACGCTGTCCGACGCTATATAAATTGAAGTTGTTGTTGTTGTTATTGATCTGCCGCTTGCACCACCGGATCAGGTAAAACGCCTTGCAGGGGAACTGCTCGAAGATGGCGGTGAGGAACGAGTTCACCACGTTCATGGCCGATGATGACAAAATGCCCATGTTCGGGTGGACTTGTCGCAGCTCCTCGCTGATGCACGGTGTGTAGCTCTGCATCCTCTGCTTGTGGCCTCAGTTTCAGTAGCGGCTTCCCCCTAACCCTCCTCCACTGCCGCTGCCATCTTGGGCTTTCCTGCTGTCTTTCATATACAGTCGGCTTTCCTGCTCTCCTTCCCCCCTACCCCGACCCCTCCCCTGGCCATCTTCACCGCTTTTTCCGCTAACCGCATTTCCACGGCTGTTTGTAGAACACTAATCACCCACAAATATATACTCTATTCTCCTACCCTCCCCCAACACCTCCCCCTCTGCTTTTGTCCCTACCTAACTGTACAGAGCTTTGGGATGTCTTCTCAATGTGAAGGGCAATATATAAATCTAAGTATTGATTGATTGATTGATTGATTGTTTGGTTGGTTGATTGATTGATTGATTGATTGATTGATTGGTTGATTCTTTCAACAATAGATTAGATAAATTTCAGTTGGAAAATAAGATCTGGGAATACTATTCCTAAATACATGTCCATGGGAATACATGGGAATACATGTCCTAAACTATAAAGTATATAGTTTAGGACATGACAGGTCAAGCAACTGCCAGGATGGTGGATGTGAACTGGATTGTCCTTGGTCTTCTTTCATCTAGCAAATTCTGATGTTCTTTATATCCATCTTTTCTATGTGTCTGTGTATATCTGTATGTGGGTGTCTGTCTACGTGTGTTTGTGTGAGTGTGTATCTGTGTGTGCGTGTCTGTCTACATGTGTCTGTGTGTGTTTCTGAATGCAAGATTGAAGAGGAAGATCTCGTGAAGGGTCTTGAATGAGACAAGATAGGGAGCCTGATAGAGTGAATTGTGGATGAACTTCCAAAGGGGTGGGGTGGGGGGTGGGCAGAGATAAACTGAAGGCTTTCAAAGTGGGGTAAGAGCACTTTTTAACTATTTTAAAATGTTTGTCCTCTAATTTGAAGTCTCCTAATTTAATTTCTCCTTGGATCAACTTGATTTTCCTTCGACAAACAACCATGAACGTCAAGGTGCTTGGAGTTCTAGTTGTCCTGTTGTCTGTTGGGAGTCTCTCTCAAGCCTGCAGTTGTCTCCAGAAATCCTTCTGTTCTGCTGACGTGGGTGAGGAAGGAATGATTGGCTCCAGTTTTCCAGTTTTCCAGTGCAATTCACCCATAATGATTATCAGATGAAATTATGAGGACAAATTCACTTACTCCCTTGACCCCGAAAGAACAGATAGACATGCACACACACACACACACACACACACACACACACACACACACACACATATAGTGAGAAGACAAGAACAAATTGCATAACCTTGGTCTATATTCCCTTGTGTTTTGTAAGTTGAGGGGTGATCTAATTCAGGTTTTGAAAATAAAAATGCGGTTCGATGGTAGAGATACAGAGAAACTATTACCTCTGGTGGGGAATCCAGAATAATAGATAGACAATAAAAGCCAGTTTTTCTGGCACCCTGCGGAGGGTCAACTAGTTGACTGTGTCGGATAATCGGGCAACAAGTTACCGAAAACTCAACGCAAAAATTTTTATTATTTTAAAACATACCATATTAACAATACACTATTGTAATACAATAGTGTATTGTTAATATGGTAATACAATATTATATGGATACTTACCAATAAAGATTCCAACACACTCAATAAAATGATAGGTAAAAAATGCTTTTTTAACGATTGGTAAAAACCCAGAGTTCATAAGTTTAATGCACAAGCACAAGCGCAAAGTGAGCATACTCGTGATTGCTGCTCGCAATCAGCAATGGTTAATTATCCTGGGAGGGGGTCGAGCAATCCGGTTGATTGGGTCACGGATAATATATACATTAATAATCATCCTTGCATCTGATTTGTCGACTTCTCAAGTCTTCGAGACATCTGAAAGACAGAGGTCTTTCAGATGTCTCGAAGACTTGAGAAGTCAGCAGAGGCTGAATAAACCGTGTGACTGTTTTGTGGGAAAACCTGGAGAATATTATCTTAAAATTAGACCTGAGCCATTAGGAGTAAAATCACACAAAGTGTAATAGAAATCTGGAACTCTTTCCCCAAAACGGCTGTAGATGCTGGATCGAATTCTCAATACTGAGATGGGTAAATTTTTGTTTGGGCAAATAACTGATGGTTATTATAATAATATTATCTTTGCATTTGATATAGCGCTTTTCACATCTAATCGATGTCTTAAAGCGCTTCCTACTGTAAAGTGTATTGTTAGGTGGGCAAAATGCAGCAGCCAATTGCACCAATGCTCCACAAACATTCATGGATAGAGTGACCAAACTATTATTATTTATTATCATTATGGGAGAGTACTTTTTAAGTTGGGGAGTGTAGCCGAGTGACCTGTGAAATGACAGGGTAGGCACTTCTCTCAGTCCATTACTAACTTTTGGGAGCATGGCTCGATGGACTCTGCCTTTTTCCCAGTCATTTTTTCCGCAAATACGCATGCGCGGAGATGGCATTTCAATGTGATCTGATTGCAATTGATAGATAGAAAGAGGAAAGGCAGTGGTAGCTTGTGCCTATTTCACCCGTTATTGAGACAATGAGAAAAGAATGTGAATTGGAACTACATTCAACTCAATGGGTAAAAAAAGGCACGGCGTCTCGCTGCCTTCCTGTTGCTATTATGGCAGTCATATCAAATCGCAGTTAAATAATTTGGGTAGTTTCCACTAAAAATCGTTTGCATTATGTAAAATGTGCATTGTAAAAATATAAACCATTAAATAATAATTTACAATTTAAAGTTTTTATTTTCATAATGTAGGCACTGCCTACTATGAATGCAGGTCCATGGTGTAGACATTCAACGACTTTCAACAACAACAACTTTGATTTATATCGTGCCCTCCACGCCGGATGGCGTCTCAGAGCTCTCAACAACAACAACAACAATTTACATTTATAGAGCGCCTTTCACGTCGGGAGGACGTCCCAAGGCGCTGCACAGGAGGTGTGTGACCCGAGCTGGGAGGGGAGTGTTTGGGAAGGGGTGAAACACGAAGGGGAGGTAAAAGAGTTCGGGATGGAACAAAAGGCACGATCGAAGAGGAAAGTCTTCAAACCGGCCTTGAAAGAGGAAAGGGAAGAGGCAAAACGGAGGGATTGAGGGATGGCATTCCATAAGGTGGGAGCGGAGAAACTGAAGAAACTGAATTAAACTACTGCCTTTTCTATTAATTTATTTCAGTCATAAACGCCAATGATAACGTGGGTTCAACGCACTTGTTGCACTTGTTGGGTATGGCTCCTGTGGTACACTCTTAAAATATACAGCCAATTCACTTTACAGTAAATACAGCATAAACCTTCGTTATCCGGCACCCTGAGCACCTGCGCTGTGCTGATTAATCAAATATGTCGGATATTCGAGTTTGCCGAGAATCCAACAAAAAAAATTAAGTTATTTTAAAACATACCATATTAATAATAGA
>CM068758.1:16308705-16423705 GCA_035084275.1 Hydrolagus colliei
TCAAACGTTCGTTGTGAGGAGATGCTGGATTTCCACGAGTCCAAAATAGAGAGAATCCGCTCTGCGGTTTCCTCCCCCCACCACTCCTCCACCTCCGCGCCCTCATCAGTTACCTCAACCCCCACTCACCCCCCATTTCACACTTTCAACCCCACCACCCCGTTCTCAGTCACAAAAATAATTACCTCCATGAAACCCACCACATGCTCATTGGACCCCATCCCCACCCCCCTCCTCCGCACCCAGCTCCATTTGTTAGCCCCACTCATTTCTGACACCATTAACCTTTCCCTCTCCTCAGGAACCGTCCCTACCTCCCTTAAAACAGCCACCATCACCCCTATCCTGAAGAAACCCTCCCTTGATGCGTCGCAACCATCAAGCTATTGACACATCTCCAACCTCCCGTTTTTATCCAAGGTCCTTGAAAGAGTGGTTGCCTCCCAGCTCCGCTCTTTCATTTCAACTCACTCACTCCTTGAACCCCTCCAATCAGGTTTCCGCTCAATTCACAGCACAGAAACTGCCCTGGTCAAGGTTACAAATGACATCCTAACCGCCTGTGACCAGGGCTCCCTCTGCCTCCTCATCCTCCTTGACCTGTCTGCTGCGTTCGACACAGTCGATCACACCATCCTCCTCCGTCTTTCCTCCCACCTCAACCTTCAAGGCACAGTCCTTGACTGGTTCCATTCCTACCTGACCCACCGTTGACACTTTGTTTCTTCCAACGGTTTTTCCTCAAACCCCCGCACAGTTTCTCACGGCGTCCCTCAGGGCTCTGTCCTCGGCCCCCTCCTTTTCACCCTTTACACGCTCCCTCTGGGCGATGTCATCCGCAAACATGGGGTAAATTTCCACATTATGCGGACGACACCCAGTTGTACCTTTCTGCCTCATCCCTCAACCCCCAGACCATCGATGTTCTGACAGCATGTCTGTCCGACATCGAGTCCTGGACGAGGGACAACTTCCTGCAATTGAACGTGAGTAAGACCGAGGCCCTCCTGATTGGCTCAAGCCAGCGCCTCCGCACACCGGGCGCTGCCAGCCTCAACATCCAAGGCTGTACTCTCCACCTCACACAGCCAGTCAGGAACCTCGGCATCATGTTCGATCAAAAACTTTCCTTCCTCCCCCACATCCGCGCCTTGACCGGCACCGCTTATTTCCACCTGCGCAACATTGCCAGGCTCCGCAACTACCTTACCCCCCCGCGCTGCCGAAACACTCGTGCCCGCGTACATCACCTCAAGGCTGGACTACGGAAACTCTCTCCTCGTCGGCCTCCCCAGTTCCTCCATTCACAAGCTGCAGGTCATCCCAAACTCTGCAGCCCGTGTATTATCCCGCACCCGCTCCGCGACCATATAACCCCCACCCTCGCCCGTCTCCACTGGCTCCCCATCCTCCAGAGGATCGAGTTCAAGATCCTCGTCCTCACCTTCAAGGCCTTACACGGCCTTGCCCCGCCCTATTTAACCGATCTCCTCTCCCCCTACACGCCCACCCGGACCCTCCGTTCAGCAGGACTTGGCCTGCTCCAAGCCCCCCGCCCGAACCGCCCCACCATCGGAGGCCGGGCCTTCAGTTTCTCCGCTCCCACCCTATGGAATTCCATCCCCCAATCCCTCCGTCTCGTTTCTTCTCTTTCCTCTTTCAAGGCCGGTTTGAAGACTTTCCTCTTCGATCGTGCCTTTTGTTCCCCCCCGAATTTTTCAACCTCCCCTACGTGTCTCACCCCTTCCCAAACACTTCCCTCCCAGCTCGGGTCACACGCCTCCTGTGCAGCGCCTTGGGACGTCCTCCCGACGTGAAAGGCGCTCTATAAGTGTGATTTGTTGTTGTTTAATCTGTCTGTGGGGAAGAGGGTCAGAGAGAGTGAGAGAGACCCACACACACTCCCACAGACACACAGAGAGACAGATACATACAGAGAGAGACACACACAAGGGAGACAGAGATACACACGCACACTCTCACACACACAGAGGCACACGCTCACACACACAGACACACTCCCACAGAGACACACACACACTCCCACAGAGACACACACACACTCCCACACACACACACACACAGAGAGACCCACAGAGAGAGAGACACACACAAATAGACAGAGAGAGAGAGGGAGTGTGTGAGGGTGTGAGGGGGTGACAGACACACACAGTGACACAGGCTGACCCCTGGGTGGTGGACGCAGTCGCACTGAGTGAGTGAGTGAGTGAGTGAGTGAGTGAGTGAGTGAGTGAGTGAGTGAGTGAGTGAGTTTGTTCACAAGTGAGTGTGTGGGATTGTGTGTGGGATTGTGTCAATGTGTGTGGGAGTGGGTGAGGGAGTGTGTGAGGGGGTGTGTGAGTGTATGAGGGAGTAAGGGACACACACAGTAATACAGACTGACCCCAGGGTGGTGGAGGCAGTCACACTGACACAGAGAGAGACACACACACACTCTCTCACACACACAGCGAGTGAGACAACACACAGAGACAGACACACACACTCTCACACACTCACACAGCCAGAGAGACACACACACCCAGACACGGAGAGAGAGAGACACACAGCGAGAGAGAGACACAGACAGGGAAGGAGGGTGTGTCTGGGAGTGTGTGTGAGCATGTCTGTGATTGTGTCAGTGTGTATGTGTGTGAGGGACAGACACAGTGACACAGACTGACCCCTGGGTACGGGAAGCAGTCACACTGACACAGAGATTGTGTGTGTGAGTGTGTGTTTGTTCGTTCCTTTGCTCGTTTGTTCACGAGTGTGCGTGAGTGTGTCTGTGAGTGTGTGCTTGTGAGTGTGTGCTTGTGAGTGTGTGCTTGTGAGTGAGAGTGTGAGGGGGTGAGGGACAGACACAGTGACAGAGGACACCTGGGTGGTGGACGCAGTGACGCTGACACAGAGAAAGAGTGTGTGACTCTGTGAGGGTGTGAGGAGTGTGTGAGGGAGTGTGTGAGAGACAGACACAGTGACACAGAGTGTGTGTGAGTGTGAGAGGGAGGGAGAGACAGTGAGAGTGTGGGAGTGCGTGTGTGTGTCTGTGATTGTGTGTGGAATGTCTGTGTGTGAGTATGTGGGAGTGTATGTGTCAGTGTGTGAGGGACAGACCCAGTAGCACAGAGTGTGTGAGAGTGCGGGAGTGTGTGTGTGAGTACGTGAGAGGGAGGGAGAGACAGTGGAAGTGTGTGGGAGTGTGTGGGAATGTGTCAGTGTTTGTGAGAGTGTGAGGGACAGACACAGTGACACAGACTGACCCCTGGGTGGTGGACGCAGTGACACTGACAAAGAGAGGGAGTGAGTGTGTGTCTGTGAGTGTGTGAGTGTGTGAGAGACAGACAGTGACATATATGTGAGTGTGTGAGAGGGAGTGAGACAGTGAGTGTGGGTGTGTGTGTGTGTGTCTGTGAGTGTGTGGGAGTGTCAGCGTGTGTGTGTGTATGTAACGGGGTGAGGGACAGACAGCGACACAGAAAGTATGTGAGAGTGCGTCTGTGTGTGTGAGTGTGAGAGGGAGGGAGAGACAATGAGAGTGTGTGGGAGTGTGTCAGTGTGTGAGTGTGTGAGGGACACACAGACTGACCCCTGGGTAGTAGACGCAGTCACACTGACCACCATGATGGTTGCATTTGTCAGGATTTGTTGAAGTTTCTCGTTGTTTTTGCATTTATCCAAATTGTTTCCCAGTTCCTGCAACAGACACACAGTTAGTACCCTTTCTGTCACCCTCTGTGTCTCCATGTCTGTCCCCCACCCTCCCACACACACACTCACTCACAGCACACATACACACTCACCCACACACTCTCCCCAGTTCCTGCAACAGACACAGTTATTATCGTCTCCATCACCCTCTGTGTCACCCTCTGTGTCTACTACCCTCACATACTCACAGACACACAAACAGAGAGAGACACACACACTCTTCCCAATTCCTGCAACAGACACACAGTTATTACCCTCTGTCTGTTACCCCCATCCACCCTCACACTCACACACCCTCAAACACACGGACACTCCCACTCAGACACACACTCAGACACACACTCACACAAATACACACAGCGAGAGGGACACACACACTCACTCTCCCCAGTTCCTGCAACAGACACACAGTTATTACCCTATGTGTCTCCCTGTCTGTCCCCCACCCTCCCTCACACACTCACACACCCCACACACACACAGACTCCCACTCACACAGACACGCACAGCGAGAGAGACACACACTCACAGACTGATTGAGTGAGTGGGTATGTGGATATCTCTCTCTCTGTGTCTCCACCTGTGTACGTGTGTGTTCGCTCATTCATTAGCGAGTGAGAGACTGAGTGAGTGTGTGTGTGTGTCTCTCTCTCTCTATATCTGTGTGTCTGTCTCTGTATGTGACTGTGTGAGGGAGTGTGTGAGGGAGTGTGTGAGGGTGTGTGTTACTCACAGTGACAGTACGTATATAGTCCAGAGACCCGGGAACCAGAGACTCTCTCTCTCTGTGTCTGTGTGTGTGTGTGTGTCTGTCGCTCTGTGTCTCTGTGTGTGTGTGTATCTCTCTGTGTGTGTAGGGTGTGTGTATGTATCTCTGTGTGCGTAGGGTGTGTGTGCGTGTCTCTGTGAGTGAATGAATGAGTGAGTGAGTGAGCGAGGCGAGCGTCTCTGTGTGTCTCTCTCTCTGTGTCTCTGTGTGTGTCTGTCTCTGTGTGTGTGTTTCTGTCTCACTGTGTGTGGGAGTGTGTGTATGTCTGTGTGTGTGTGTCAGTGAGTGAGTGAGTGAGCGAGCGAGCGAGCGAGGCGAGCGTCTCTCTGTGTGTCTCTCTCTGTGTCTCTGTGTGTGTCTGTCTCTGTGTGTGTTTCTGTCTCTCTCTGTTTGTGAGTGTGTGTGTGTCTGTGTGTGTGAGAGAGTGAGTGAGTGAGTGAGTGAGAGACTGTGATTGAGTGAGAGACTGATTGAGTTTGTGCTGTGGCTCTCTCTCTGTCTGTGTGTGTCTGATTGCGTGTGAGGGTGTGTGTCTCTCTGTGTGTGAGGGTGTTTGTCTGTGTGCATTCGCTTGTTCGTTAGTGAGTGAGAGACTGAGTGAGTGTGTGTGTCTCTCTCTGTGTGTCTCTCTCCCCCCCCCTCCCTCTCTGTGTGTCTCTGTGTCTGTGTGTAAGGGTGTGTGTGAGGGTGTGTGTGAAGGTGTGTGAGGGTGTGTGTTACTCACAGTGACATAAGTATATATACTATAGTCTATATACTATATACTATAGTCCAGAGCCCGGGAACCAGGGACTCTCTCTCTCTCTCTGTGTCTGTCTCTCTGAGTATGTGTAGCTCTGTCTCTGTGTGGGTATGTGTGTGTCTCTGTCTTTGTGTGTTGTGTCTCTGTGTCTCTCTGTGTGTGAGGGTGTGTGTGTATGTGTTCGCTCTTTCGTTAGCGAGTGAGAGAGTGAGTGTGTGTCTCTCTCTCTCTCTGTGTCTGTGTGTGTCTCTTGTCTCTCTTTGTGTCTCTCTGTGTCTCTGTGTGTGACCATATGTTTGAGGGAGTGTGTGAGGGTGTGTGTTACTCACAGTGACAGTACGTATATAGTCCAGAGACCCAGGAACCAGGGATTCGAGTTCCGGGAAACGTTTGGAATATTTGTCGCGGACAAACTTGTGAATCACGTCTGTGGGGGGTGGTGAGAGACACATAGGGTGACACAGAGACACGGGGGGTGGGGGAGAGAGACACAGAGAGGGGGTGAGAGGTACGCAGAGAGAGACACAGAGAGGGGGTGAGACACAGTGAGGGAGAGAGACACAGAGAGAGGTGAGAGAGAAACAGAGAGGGAGAGAGACAGAGAGAGAGACACAGAGAGACAGAGTGGGGAGGGAGGGGGTGAGAGACACAGAGGGAGAGAGATTAGCCAGTTGTCTAACGCACGAGCGAGTGAAGAGAGAGTGTGTGTGTGTCTCTCTGTGTGTGTCTATGTGTCTCTGTGTGTAGTGTGTGTGTATATGTGTGTGTGTGTGTGTCTGTGTATGTATGTGTGTAAGTGACAGAGACAGAGTGTGAAGGGTGAGGGAGGGAGAGAGTGTTTGTGTGTTTGTCTTTGTGTGTGTGTCTATGTGTGTGTGTGGGACAGAGAGAGTGACAGAGAGAGTGTGAGGGTGTGTGTGTCTGTGTGTGTGTGAGTGAGGGACAGAGACAGTGACAGACAGAGAGAGTGTGAGAGGTGGGGAACTCACTGATTTCGTTGTCGATTTCCACCGTCAGGTTATTTGCGTCAACAATTAGTTTGTACTCAGGGTCAGACTCCACCGGACCAGGGCCTGGGTGGGGGGGTGACACACACAGAGGGTGACAGAGAGACACAGAGTGTGAAACATACACAGAGTGTGACACACAAACACACACACACAGAGACACATTCAGAGAAACACAGAGACACATTCAGAGAGACAGAGTGTGAGAGAGAGACACAGAGAGACATAGAGAGATATAGAGAGTGTGAGGGAGAGAGTGTGAGAGAAAGAGACACACATACACACAGAGAGAGACAGAGTGTGAGAGAGAGACACAGAGTCAGAGTGTGAGAAGGAGAGAGACACAGAGAGACAGAGTGTGAGAGAGACACAGACAGTGTGAGATTGAGAGAGTCAGAGAGTGTGAGAGAGAGAGAGATACATAGAAACACACAGAGAGACACACAGACTGTGAGACTGAGAGAGAGACAGAGAGTGTGAGTGAGAGAGAGAGTTACACAGACACACACATAGACAGAGAGAGAACAGGGAATGTGAGACAGAGAGACAGACAAAGGGTGAGAGAATTAGTTTGTACTCAGGGTCAGACTCCACTGGACCCGGGCCTAGGGAGGGGGGTGATGGTCAGAGAGGGTAACACAGAGAGAGACAGAGAGAGTGTGAGACACACACAGAGAGAAACACAGAGAGTGTGAGAGAGAGGAGAGACAGAGTCATAGAGAGAGATTGTGTGACAGAGAACACACAGAGTGTAAGAAGGAGAGACACATAGATAGACACAGAGAGACACAGAGTGAGGGGGAGAGAGATAGAGACAGAGACAGTGTGTGAGGAAGACAGAGGGAGAGAGAGACACGCACACAGAATGTGAGAGAGAGAGCAGACAGAGAGTGACACAGAAAGAGAGAGAATTAGTTTGTACTCAGGGTCAGACTCCACCAGACCCGGGCCTGGGGAGCGGTGAGAGACACAGTGGATGAAACACAAACACACAGAGAGACAGACAGAGAGTGTAAGAGAGAGAGATACAGACACACAGAGAAAGAGTCTGAGAGAGAGAGGGAGGGAGAGAGACACACACACACACATACACAGAGACAGACCGGGAAAAAGAGAGACACACAGAGTGTGTGAAGGAGAGAGTCACAGAGTGAGGGGGAGAGAGATAGAGACAGAGAGTGTGAGAGACACAGAGAGAGGGAGAGACAGAGAGAGAGACACACGGAGAGAGACTGAGAGACACAGAGAGAGGGAGAGACAGAGTGAGTGTGTGAGGGAGAGACAGACACACAGACACAGACAGGGAAAGAGAGAGACACACAAGAAGAGTGGGAGAGAGACACAGAGAGACAGACACACACAGATAGTTAGAGAGACACACAAAGACAGAGAGAGAGTGAGTGTTAGAGAGAGAGAGAGAGACAGAGTGAGAGAGTGTGTGAGGGAGAGATGGAGAGAGAGAGAGACAGAAAGAGCGTGAGGGAGAGATGGAGAGACACAGACATACACAGAGATGGAGAGACTGAGTGTGAGGGAGACTGAGACACAGACACAGAATGAGAGACAGAGAGTGAGTGAGAGAGACAGAGACACTGAGAGAGACAGAGAGAATGTGTGAGAGATGGAGAGAGACAGAGAGTGTGAGAGAGAGAGACACTGAGAGAAAAAGAGAGACACTGAGAGACACACAGAGAGACAGCGAGAGAATGTGAGAGACAGAGATACTGAGAGAGAGACACAGAGAGTGTGAGGGATAGAGACACAGAGAGGGGGAGAGACAGAGAGTGTATGTGAAGGAGACATAGAGAGAGACAGTGAGTATGAGAGACACAGACAGACAAAGAGAGACTGACCTTCTGAAGAATTCCTCTGTTTCCCGATGTAATCCGACATTTTCGAGATGATTTGGGCAAACTGGGAGTGAGGGAGAGAGAGAGGGAGGGAGGGGGGGAGGGGGAGAGAGGGAGGGAGACACACACACACACACAGGTAGAGAGTGGGAGGGAGAGAGGGAGGGAGACACACACACACACACAGACATAGAGAGAAAGAGAGGGAGGGAAACACACACACAGAGGTAGAGAGGTGGGAGGGAGGGAGAGAATGTGGGAGGGAGGGTGGGAATAAGAGAGTGGGTTATTCAGTATCTCTCACAGTCCCTCTCTCTGCCCCAGTCTCTCGTTCTGTCTCTTTCTGTCTCTGTCACTCTCTCTCCCAGTCTCTCACACACTATCTCTCCCACTCCCTCCCTCAATCTCTCTCTCACACACACAGTCTCTCTCTCTCAGTCCCTCTCTATCTGTCTCTCTCTCTCTGTGGCTCAGTCTCTCAAACACTCTCTCTCCCCCAGTCTCTCTCTCTACCTGTGTGTCTCTCTCCCAGTCACTCACACACACTCTCTCTGTGTATCACTGTGTGTGTGTGTGTGTCTCTCGCTCCCTCAGTCTCTCAAACAGACACATACACACAGAGACACACTCTCTTTGTCTCTCTCACACTCTCTGTGTGTGTCTCTCTCTGTGTGTCTCTCTCCCCCAGTCACACGGACACTATCTGTGTCTCAGTCTCTCTGTCTCTCTCTCTCTCTGTATCTCAGTCTCTCTCACATTTTCTCTGTGTCTGTGTCTCTCTCTCCCTCAGTTTCTCACACGCATTCTCCCTGTCACTCTCTGTGTGTGTGTGTCTCTGTCTCTCTCTCTCTCCCTCAGTTTTTCACATGCACACCCTCTCTCTGTCACTCTCTGTGTCACTCTCTGTGTCTCACCAATTGGCTGCCTCTGAGTTTAGCGATGCACTTGACTGGGACAGCTCTCTCTGTCTCTGTCCCCCTCCCTCCTCTCCCTCCATTGCTTCCTTTCCCTCCCTCCCTCTCCCCCTCAGTCACTCACTCACACACACACTCTCTCTCTGTGTCTCTCTCCGTGTCTGTCTCACACAAACACGCTCTCTATCTGTGTCTCTCTCACTCTCTCTCTGTCTCTCTCACACTTTCTCTCTCTGTGTCTCTCTCTCACACACACTCTCTCTCTGTCTCTCTCACACTCTCTGTCTCAGTGTGTGTATATCTCGTCCCATCACACCCCTTGTAAAAAAGTACCATAGTAATGGTGGTAGTACCATGGTTATGGTACCATTACCATGGTCCTTTTTTACAAGGGTCATACAGACACACACCTCTCTTTCCCTCTGTGTGTTTCTCTCTCATACACACACTCTCTGTGTCTCTGTGTGTGTGTCTCTCTCTCTGTTTCTCTCCCTCTCTCTGTGTCTCTGTCCCCCAGACAGACACACACACACTCTCTCTCTGTATCTCTCTCCCGCTCTCTCTCTTGTCTCTGTGTCTCTGTGTGTCTCTCCTTCAGTCTCTCACACAGACACACACTCTCTGTGTCTCTCTCTGTGTCTCAGGCTCTCTCACTCTCTCTGTGTCTCACCAGTTGGCTGCCTCTGAGTTTAGCAATGCACTTGACTGCGTCGCTCTCTCCCTCTTCCTCTCTGTCTCTCTCTGTGTCTCTGTCTCTGTCCCCCTCCCCCCCTCCCTCCTCCCCCTCCATCGCCTCCTCTCCCTCCTCCGCAGCCTCCTCCAGGTCAGCGAGCAACTCATCAGCCAGAGACATGTCTGTGGGGGGTGAGGGATAGAGACACAGAGTTAGAGTGACAGAGAGAGTGTGTGAGAGAGAGAATGAGACACAGAGAGACACACACACAGAGTGTGAGAGAGACTGAGAGAGCGAGACACACACAGAGAGGGAGAGTTAGAGTGACAGAGAGAGTGTGAGAGAGAGAATGAGACACAGAGAGAAAGAGAGAGACGCCGTCCGGCGTGGAGGGCGCGATATAAATCGAAGTTGTTGTTGTTGAGAGACACAGACAGAGAGACACACACACTGTGTGAGAGAGAGACTGAGACACACAGAGACAGAGACGTGAGAGAGACAGAAATACAGAGAGATCAGCTGTGGGAGGTAAGACAGAGACAGTGTGAGAGAGCGGCAGGGAGAGAAACACAGAGAGTGACAGAGAGGATCAGGGTTAGATCTCACCTTCTCTTGTTTATTCTCTCTCTGTCTCACTCTCTGTGTGTCTATCTCTGTCACTGTGTCTGTCCCGCCCGCGCGTTTTACAAGCGTCACTTCCGCTTCTCTCCCCCCTCCCCTCGCCCTCCGTCGCGCGCCAGACGCAGAAAAGGGTCTTGTGATTGGGGCCAAACAGCGTTAGAAGGGAAATCGTCGTCGTGACGTTTATTTTTGGGCCGACAGAAAATAAATTAACATGACTGACTTAAAGCGAAAGTGGTAGTCACTTTAACCGTCCAGGAGGTGAGTTTAAGACCCTCTCATTAAAGTCTCTTGTCTCTAAATGAAGGATTAATTTGTTTTCGGCCGATATATAAAATCCCCTCCCCCAGACACAGGTGGCTTTTCAAATATTCTTTAAATTGGGTCCCTTCCCCCTTAATGGACCCACCCTTTCAAAGGGTCACGTTTCCCTTAAAGTCTCTCTGTCTCGTGGGTGTAATAATATTTTGGCCCCAAAAATATATATTTTTTGAATTAAAAGAATTCACAGAAGAGACTGAGGGGGAGAGAGAGACAGAGAGACAGAGAGTGATAGAAAGACACACACAGAGACACACACAGAGTGACACAGACAGACAGACAGACAAGGACACACACACAGAGCGAGAGAGAATATTAGAGGCACACAGTGACAGACTCACAGAGTGATAGAGACACAGAGAGACACAGAGTGACAGAGAGAGTGACACAGAGTCAAATCAGTGGAGAACTACGAGTTCTGTGGTCTGGGTGAGCTGTGTTAGAGACAGAGACACAGATAGAGTGTTAGAGAGAGAGAGACAAAGACACACACACACCAGAGACAGAGAGAGACACATAGACACAAACATATAGAGTGACACACACACACAGACAGAAAGAGAGTGTTAGCGACTCAGAGAGACACACACAGACAGAAAGAGAGTGTTAGCGACTCAGAGAGACAGAGAGAGAGACACACACACAGAGCGAGAGACTGTTAGAGAGACACACACACACAGAGACAGACAGACATACACACACATACAGAGTGAGAGAGACACACAGAAAGAGACACACATTGACTCAGTGACAGACACACACACGGAGAGACAGAGAGTGACACAGAGCCATGTCAGTGGAGAGCTACGAGTTCTGTGGTCTGGGTGAGCTGTGTTAGAGACAGAAATACACAAAGACACAGACACACAAACAGACACACAGAGAGAGTGACAGAGACACACAGTGCCAGACAGAAATAGACACAGACACACATAGAGACACAGACACACACACAGTGAGACAGACAGACAGACACACACACACACACACACAGCGAGAGAGGGGTTAGAGACAATGACAGACACATACACACATAGAGATACACACACAGAGCGACACATACACACACACACGCAGAGCGAGTGTTAGAGTCACACGGACACAGTGATAGACACAGACACACAGAGAGAGTGATAGAAGACACAGATTGATTTATTGACAGACACAGAGACACACAGAGTGACAGAGTAAGTGACACGGAGCTATGTCAGTGGAGAGCTACGAGTTCTGTGGTTTGGGTGAGCCCCCCCCCCCACCCTGTTTGAGGGGGACATACTGGAGTTCGGGAGCGAGGGAGTGGGGGGGAGAGAGAGACACGGAGGGAGAGAGAGAGAGAGAGAGGGAGCTTTACAGACGCAAGTCTCACAGACTCAGACATCGCTGCCGGGACTTCCAGATGGTAAGATACTCTCTCTGTCTTTCTCTGTGTCTCTGTCTGCTTGTCTGTGTGTCTCTCTCTCACACCCACAATCTCAGCCTCTCTCTGTCTCTCAATCTCAGTCTCTCACTCAAACACAATCTCAGTCTCTCACACACACACAATCTCAGTCTCTCTCTCAGTCTCTGTGTGTGTGTGTGTGTCTGCGTGAGAGTGTGTGAGTGTCTCTTTCTGTGTGTGTGTGTCTGTGTGAGAGTGAGTGTCTGTGTGTGTGTCTGTGTGAGGGTGTGTGTGAGGGTGTGTGTGGTATAATAATATAATAATTCTCAGGTGAACGAAAGGATTTTTGAATCGAGTCCAACAGGTTCAGAAAATCACAGAGAAACTGAAGAGGGAACCGAGGTGAGTGTCTGTCTGTGTGTGTGTCTCTATCTCTCTCTATCTCTGTGTGTGTCTGTGTGTGACAGACAGAGACAGACACACACACACAGATACACACGGTAATATAATATTTATCTGTGTGTTTCCCAGGTGTCTAATGTATATGTGTGTGTGTCGCTATCTCTCTCTCTAACCGTGTGTGTGTCTGTCTCTCTCTATCTGTGTGTGACAGAGACTGACACACACACAGACACACACATACACACACATACAGAGACACAGTAATATAATAATTTCTCTGTGAGTTCCCAGGTCTATATCTCTATGTCTATATCTCTCTATCTGTGTGTGTGTCTCTGTCTGTGTGTCTGTGTGTGACAGAGAGAGAGAGACACAGACACACACAGAGACAGAGAGAGAGACACACACACAGACACGCATAGAGACACAGAGAGAGAGACACACACACAGAGACACAGAGAGGGGGGGGGGGGGGGAGAGACACACAGAGAGAGAGAGAGAGAGACACACACACAGAGTCAAAGAGACACAGAAACACACACACAGAGATACAGAGACATATAGAGAGAGACAGTAATACAGTATTCTTTGTGTGTTTCCCAGTTGTCTAATATATGTGTGTGGCTCTCTCTATCTGTGTGTGTGTGTGAGAGACAGACACACACACACACACACAGAGACACACAGTAATATAATAATTTTTCTGTGTGTTTCCCAAGTGTCTAATGTGTGTCTGTCTGTGTGTCTCTTTGTCTCTCTCTGTGTGTCTGTGTGTGTGTGACAGACACATACAGAGACACACATTGTCACAACAACAGGCGCTCACCCAAAAACAGTCTCACGCAAACACAGAATCTTCCGCAAACACACACTCTGACACAAACACACATTTTCACACAAACATACATGCTCACACAAACACACACTCTGGTGCAAACTCGCAATCTCATGCAAACACACAATCTTGCATAAACACATGCTCCCATGTAAACATACACACTCACACAAACTCACACTCATGCAAAGTCTCACACAAACACACTCTAGCGCAACCACACACGATAGCACAAACACACACTCTCATGTAAACACATGGATTAGGGATTGTATCTTGTGCAAACACACACTTTCACACAAACACACATTTTCACAACACACATGCTCACCGAAACACACACTCTTGGCAAACACACACTCTTGTGCAAACACATTTTCACAAAAACACACACTGTCACCCAAAGACACAGTCTCAAGCAAATACACAATCTCGCGTAAATGCATGCTTTCACACAAGCATACACTCTTGCGCAAAGACACACTCACGCAAACACACCCTTTTGTGCAAACACACTCACTCGCAAACACACACTCGTATGTACCCGCCACCGCCACTAAAACCACAACCAAAATCAAAATCCAAACCACAAGTGCAGGATGCAGAGCTACAGTACAGTGCAGTGTGCGTCTGCGGGAGCCAAACTGGGACGTCCTCTCAACATGAAAGGCGCTCTATAAATGTAAGTTGGCTGGCTTGCTGCCTGCCTGCCTGCCTGGTTTGCTGCCTTGCTGCCTGCCTGGCTGCCTGCCTGCCTGCCTGCCTGCCTGCCATCAATCCATCAATCCCATCCCATTCATCCATCCATCCTTAGGGTTAGGATTAGGGATTGTATGTTAGGGTTAGGGTTCCATTGTTAGGGTTAAGGTTAGGGTTAGGGTTTCCATCCTTAGCGTTAAGGTTAGGGTTAAGGTTAGCAAATTTCCATCCACCCTTAGGGTTAGGTTTAGTCTTAGGGTTAGGTTTAGGGTTTTTCATTCCATCCTTAGGGTTAGAGTTACGGTTAGGGTTACAGAAATTTACATCCTTAGGGTTAGGGTCAGGGTCAGGGTGTTAGGGTTAGTGTTTCCATCCTTAGGGTTAGGGTTAGGGTTAGCCGTTAAGGCTAGGGGTTACGGTTAGGGTTTCCATCCATCCTTAGGGTTAGGGTTCTATCCTTCGGGTTAGGGATAAGGTTAGTGTTTCCATCTTCAGGGTTAGGATTAGGGTTAGGGTTTCCATTCTTGGGGTTTGGGTTAGGGTTTTCCATCATTAGGGTTAGAAATTTCTTTTTCCATCCTTAAGTTTGAGATAGGGTTAGGGTAGGGTTTTCTTTAGAAATTTCCATCCTTAGGTTTAGGGTTAGGGTTTCCATCCTTAGGGTTAGGGTTAGGGAAATTGTCCATCCTTAGGGTTAGGGTTTCCATCCTTAGGGTCAGGGTTAGAAAATTTCCATTCATCCTAAGGGTTAGGGTTAATCTTAGGGTTAGGGTTTTTCATTCCATCCTTAGGGTTAGCGTTACAGTTAGGGTTACAGAAATTTCCATCCTTAGTCCAATGGAGACCGACGGAGTCCGACGGAGTCAGAAGTTTGGGAGTCAGACAGTGTCCGACGGAGTGCGACGGAGTACAACGGAGTCCGACGGAGTATCATGGAGTCAGACGGAGTCAGATGGTATCCGACAGAGTCCGACGGAGTCAGAAGGAGGACGACGGAGTCAGTCGAAGTACGACGGAGTCAACAACAACAACAATTTACATTTATATAGCGCCTTTCACGTCGGGAGGACGTCCCAAGGCGCTAAACAAGACGCGTGTGACCCGAGCTGGGAGGGGAGTGTTTGCGAAGGGGTGAAACACGAAGGGGAGGTAAAAGAGTTCGGGGTGAAACAAAAGGCACGATCGAAGAGGAAAGTCTTCAAATCGGCCTTGAAAGAGGAAAGGGAAGAGGTGAAACGGAGGGATTGAGGGATGGCATTCCATAGGGTGGGAGCGGAGAAACTGAAGGCCCGGCCTCCGATGGTGGGGCGGGGGGCTTGGAGCAGGCCAATTCCTGCTGAACGGAGGGTCCGGGTGGGTTTATATGGGGATAGTAGATCGGTTAGGTAGGATGGGGCAAGTAGGTGAGGACGAGGATCTTGAACTCGATCCTCTGGAGGATGGGGAGCCAGTGGAGACGGGCGAGGGTGGGGGTTATGTGGTCACGGAGGCGGGTGCGGGATAGTACACGGGCTGCAGAGTTTTGAATGACCTGCAGCCTATGAATGGAGGAACTGGGGAGGCCGACTAGGAGAGAGTTTCCGTAGTCCAGCCGTGAGGTGATGTACGCGTGCACGAGTGTTTTGGCAGCGCGGGGGGTAAGGTAGTTGCGGAGCCTGGCAATGTTGCGCAGGTGGAAATAGGCGGTGCCGGTCAAGGCACGGATGTGGGGGAGGAAGGAAAGTTTTTGATCGAACATGATGCCGAGGTTCCTGATTGGCTTTGTGAGGTGGAGAGTGCAGCCTTGGATGTTGAGGCTGGCAGCGCCCGATGTGTGGAGGGGCTGGCTTGAGCCAATCAGGAGGGCGTCGGTCTTACTCACGTTCAATTGCAAAAAGTTGTCCCTCGTCCACGATTCGATGTCGGACAGACATGCTGTCAGAACATCGATGGTCTGGGGGTTGAGGGATGAGGCAGAAAGGTACAACTGGGTGTCATCCGCATACATGTGGAAATTTACCCCATGTTTGCGGATGACGTCGCTCAGAGGGAACGTGGAAAGGGTGAAAAGAAGGGGGCCGAGGACAGAGCCCTGAGGGACGCCGTGAGAAACTGTGCGGGGGTTTGAAGAAAAACCGTTGGAAGAAACAAAATGTAAACGATGGGTCAAAAAAGAGTGGAACTAGTCAAGGACTGTGCCTTGAAGGTTGAGGTGGGAGGAAAGACGTTGAAGGAGGATGGTGTGATCGACTGTGTCGAACGCAGCAGACAGGTCAAGGAGGACGAGGAGGCAGAGGGAGCCCTGGTCACAGGCGGTTAGGATGTCATTTGTGACCTTGACCAGGGCAGTTTCTGTGCTGTGAATAGGGCGGAAACCTGATTGGAGGGGTTCAAAAAGTGAATGAGTTGAAAGGAAAGAGCGGAGCTGGGAGGCAACCACTCTTTCAAGGACCTTGGATAGAAACGGGAGGTTGGAGATGGGTCTATAACTTGATGGTTGCGACGCATCAAGGGAGGGTTTCTTCAGGATAGGGGTGATGGTGGCTGTTTTAAGGGAGGTAGGGACGGTGCCTGAGGAGAGGGAAAGGTTAATGGTGTCAGAAATGAGTGGGGCTAACAAATGGACCTGGGTGCGGAGGAGGGGGGTGGGGATGGGGTCCAATGAGCACGTGGTGGGTTTCATGGAGGTAATTATTTTTGTGACTGAGAACGGGGTGGTGGGGTTGAAAGTGTGAAATGGGGGGTGAGTAGGGGTTGAGGTAACTGATGAGGGCGCTGAGGTGGAGGAGTGGTGAGGGGAGGAAACCGCAGAGCGGATTTTCTCGATTTTCGATTCGAGGAAATCCAGCATCTCCTCGCAACGAACATTTGAGGAGAGGATCTGCGAGGTGAGGCGGGGGGGGGGGGAGGCGGAGGAGCTGGTTGGTGGTGGCGAAGAGGAGGCGGTGGTTGTCCTTCGCTTCCAGGATTATCCTGGAGTAGAAGGCTGATTTGGCGGTGGCTAGCGGTAATTTTTGATGCGCTCCAGCCAGATTTGCCGGTGGACCGTGAGGCCAGATTTGAGCCAGGTACGTTCAACTGCTCTCACTTGGCTTTTGAGGGAACGGAGGTGAGATGTGTACCACGGTGATGATCGGGAATGGGAGATGGTTTTGGAGGTGAGGGGGGCCAGGGTGTCGAGGGTAGTGGAGAGGGTGTTGTGGAGGGCGGTGGAGGCGGAGGATGGGTCTGTACAAAAAGATGCCATTGTGGGAAGAGGTCGGAGGTTTCTAGGGCAGAGGTGAAAGTTTGAGGGGGAATCTTCTTCCAGGGCCGGTAGAAGATGGTGGTGGGTTTGGAAGTGGAGGGGGGAGGGATAGAGGTGTTGCAGGAGATGAAAAAATGGTCGCAAATGGCCTTGTCTGTGATGGTGACGCCAGAGACGTTGAGGCCTCGGGTGATCACCAGATCGAGAGGATGGCCGTGGGTGTGGGTGGCAGTGTTGACGGAGTCAGACGGCGTCAGATGGAGTCAGACGTTTGGGAGTGCGATGGAGTCAGACAGAGTCCGACGGAGTACGACAGAGTCAGATAGTATCCGACAGAGTCCAGGGAGTCCGTCGGAGTACGATGTAGTCCGACGGAGTCAGCGGAGTCAGAAATTTGGGAGTCAGTCAGAGTAAGACGGAGTCCGACGGAGTCCGATGGAGTCACACGGAGTCCAACGGAGACCGACTGTGTCCGACGGTGTCAGACGGAGTTCATCGGAGTCCGACGTAGTCCGAAGGAGACCTACTGTGACCGACAGAGTCCGAAGGAGTCCGATGGAGTCAAAGCGAATGGCCCAAAGCATCCGGTCCAAATAATGTGCACATTATTTCCTGAATATGAGACGAAATTTAGACTCCTATCTGGGCAAGCTAACAGACAATTGGAAGGTTGGCCTCAAGGTGGCACCTGGGATTTGGACAAATTAATAAAGATACAGAATGCAATATGGAAAAAACGAGGTTGTGGAAGAGGAGTAAAAACTAAATTAGCAATAAAAAAATGGATAGAAGAAGCTGAGAAAAGGAAAAATAAGTCAGTAATAGCCAGCTGGCAGGACAACGCGCGTAGAAGGGGAATTGCTACAGTAGATAGTGAAGGGAATTCTAGGCAGGTAGAAGAATTAATGGGGGAGTGTAGACTCAGAGATAAGGAAGAAAAGAAAGAGGTGAATAAGAAAAAAACGGAGAAGGCTAAAGATGGCATCAAAAAGATGCAACCTAGAATTATTGATGATGACAATTCGGAAACAAGAAATGATGATATCATCTGTTGGTTGGCTGATAAATCACCACCGATCGTACAAATTATAGAGACGCCTATTCCAGCTGCACAACAGGTCGTTAATACTGTTCCCTGCCCTGCTATTGTTCCAACTGCGCCAGTCGCTCCTCCCACATACACAGGTCCAGTCACAGACCCAGGAGCAAACAGGACAAGGTCACATGATGATTCCACCCCCTCCTCTCTGTACCCACAGTCAGTAGAAGACACTAGTGAACCATCAGAAGGTGCTAGAGAGTGTCAGATTAGGATGTACCCAAACGTTGCAAGAGGCAATCAACCACCAGTAAGAATCTGGAGCCCGTGGAAGCCGTCAGAATTACACGGCATTCTCCAGCAGGCTCCAGATAAATCAAAAGATGCGAGAGCGTTCAGGGATTACCTGTTGCTTACTACACAAGTGTATGGTGCAACGGGACAGGATCTTTGGTCACTAATACAGGTTGCGCTCAATAGAACGCAATGGACAGCGATCAAAACAGCTGTAGGAGCTAATGATTGGAACACTTTTGCAGCCCAACATGTTAACCCAGACGTTCAAAGGCAAATTCTACTGGATTCAGTAGAGCAAATTTTGGCAAGTCCTGTTAATATATCCAAAATACTAGACTGTAAGGCTAGAAAGGGAGACGAGGCTGAAGAATACATGATAAAGTATAATCACATATATGAAAAATACTCCGGCGACGAAAATTATTTAGCAGGGCGACCATCGCCACAATATAACTCTCTGGTCTTGCAAGCCGTTCCAGCAAAAATAGCTGAGATGGTTAAAACCAACAACATGAATTGGCAGGAGAACACACCCGCTCAAATGAGTAGATCAATTCGGTACTATTGGGATCAGACAGCTCCGGGAAAGTCGGAAAACAAGGAGGTTAAAGTAAATTCAGAATACACCAACAGGGAGGAAAAACAAAACCAACATCACCACAAATACCGGCATTATCCTAAGGGACATTACCAGCTAGATGATAGATTTGAGTCAACCAATAGACATGATTCTGGGAGGTACTGTTAGGTTCACGAATTTAGACAAACTGTAACTAGAAAATAGTCAGTCAATACAGTCAAAAACAAGAGGTAGGTAGGTTTAGCAACAACGATTTATTCAACTACATGCATATAAGTCATCAATTAGTTTCATATGCCCATAGGGTCAGTTGTCTCTCAGGCAGACAAAGGACCTCGTGTCCAGCGTTTTCACATCTTTTATACAGAAAAAGAGATATATCTTGAGAAAGGGGTAGTCCCTTTCTTAAACCAATTACAATACAGTCACGTACACATCTTGAAACTGGAAATTACTAGCCCAAACTGCCCTTCTGCCTCCTGCACAATCTGTTAGTTTCATTCTCGTTATTCTCGTTTATCTCTTCTGTTGTACCCAAGGCCGTGTCTGGGGATCACAACTAAGGCTGCGGTTTTCACAGAAGAGATAATAAACAAAGCTGTTAGGTATGCCCATTATTTTGTTAGGTCAATAATCGAACTAATCTGATTTCGATTATGGCCTTGCTAACGATGTTAGCAAAACAAGTTTCTTGAAAATATAACATAACCATTTTCTCCTCTGACATTTTTATGATATTTCAATAAACTTGTCGCTCAACCTTTTTTACATACAACAGTATTTTACATCAGTATAAACCCTCCATCCGACAAGCGGTTGTTTTGGGGGGGAAACGTCATGAGTTACAATTTGCAGTAGTTAGTTGGGGAACAGTTGATTTAAATGGAGGTCATCCTCTTCGTCTGGTAGATATACATCATCCTCCTTCAGTAATATTATACATTCTTGGTGTGACAGCATTAAGGTACTTGGGAACATTTTTACAATCATACGGCGAATCAAGGGTACAACACAACAGGAAAACAGCATGAGTACAACGATTACTATCAGTAGGTACATGCCAAGC
This sequence comes from Hydrolagus colliei, assembly GCA_035084275.1. Classification (NCBI taxonomy): domain Eukaryota; kingdom Metazoa; phylum Chordata; class Chondrichthyes; order Chimaeriformes; family Chimaeridae; genus Hydrolagus; species Hydrolagus colliei. The sequence goes on from CM068758.1 coordinate 16,328,836, forward strand.
TTCCACAGCCATGCCCCCCACCCCCATCCGGAGAGCCATGTGCCTAACCAATCAGCCGGTCTTTCGGGTTCCCTGATAGCAGATCACATGTGAGAGATTACATTAGTCAAATTTTGATGTCCGCCTGGGATAAAGAAACAGCAGCTGGTGCCCAGTCCCCCCTTTTTCTGCCGTTAGCATGTCTATAATCAGTCGGTGTTGTATTACTGCTTTTCGCATTGCCCCCATTTCACTATCAATTACTTCGACCGCTTCCTCTTTCTCATTGGCCAGGGCATGTATTGGTATACCCATGAGTTCCCTGTGGATGAAGATCGCTTCACCCGGTGACTCATTTCTTTGTTAGTATGCGTATCATCCTCTGCTCCCAAAGGATATACTGCAATACCAGTGGTCACAATGGCCGGGTAGCAGCAACCTGTCCACAGATGTGGTAACTGCAAGTAGGCCGTTCGCCCACAAATCCAAACCATGGCTCCCTCACCTGGGTCCTGTAGGGTTGAATCACAGGTAATCTCCCTCAAAATCATGTTAGCTTTTTTAATAGTGCATTTTTGGGAGGTGAAATTAGCAATTATACGGACACTGCAAACACTATGTCCCACAGACTGTCATGTGTTCATCTGGGTGCATAAGCATGCTTCACCTTCCCTGTATGGTACTCGATACGTGGGGTTATACTGTTGGTTCTGTGAGGTTCTGGAATTGGTGGGTATGGAGTGACTAACGTTGTTGACCGCATTATAGGCCATGATCAACATGCGAGCCATGCTAAGACTTGTGATTTCTACCTCAGCTCCATTGCTATTTCGTTCCTTCGATATACTAAATCGGGACCCTGTGGCATGTCCATTATTATTTTTAGTGGATGCTACCACTAAATGCCAATCATAGGGTCCACAGGGGTTTTTGCAGAGGTACTTCTCATCATTTTTATGCCGGTAGTATACATTGTTGCCGCGCTGTCGCGCTGCTCTGTATCGCGATAAGGCCAAGGATTACACTTAAAACCCAGGGTCTTCCCTTTTTCCCCTGACACATGTTTATCCTTGCTGGCTGCGTTTACGAGGCATCCCACTACTGACAGCAACACTATCGCAATCATGACAGAGACCAGTCAGCTCCCTTTTTACCTGTGGTGTTGGTTGTCTTCTTCACCGGGGTTGAGACGAGTGCAACCTATCGTACGCACTCCCCTTTGTAGCCGGACTTTACACACCCGTCAGGTGCCCCTTACTGACTGGTCCCTTCTGTTACCTTTTTACAGTGCGTGAGATGAACCCAAGTGTCTCGCTCAACAATCCTGACCGCCGTTGGTGTCGTCAGTAGCACTTGAAATGGTCCTTTCCACTTAGGCTGATGCCATGTTTTTCTTTTTATGTCCTTGACTAGTATCCAGTCTCCAGGTAATAGCTGCGGGGTCAACAACGGCTCAGCCAGCTCCTGTGGTGGTAGGACATTTAACATAGTCTTTTTGTTAGTCAGTTTCATCCTTTATTGGACACATGGTGTTCACATGAACATCTCATGCCACTCTCGTGCTTATTCACAATCTCTTTTACACCCAACTCTGCCTTTCTTCGCAAACAAGCTCTTCTTATCACAGTCTGTTCTAGCCGGTTTCTAATGGTGACCTTGACAACTCAAACTATGTGCAGCAACTTCCCTTATCTTCTACAGTAGTCTTACAAAAAACATCATTCTAGCCTACTCTTTTTTTAACATACTATACTATACTAATTTTAACCAGTTCTTCACCAACTCCAACAGTCCCCACCTTGATACCGAATTAACATGAGGTATCACACAATCTTTTGCCCTGTATATTTCACTTCAACACAACAATATTACTTTAGTGTCACCTGAATCCTGCCGACTACGCCAATTGTTGGAGATTAAATTCTCTTACTCTTTCAAAGCAGATTCGTTTATTCAGGTATACTCATTGAGCTGACACTAAAGCATATAAAACGACTACAGTGCATGCAAAAGCCAACCACACCATTACTTCTGTTCCCTTCCGATTCTTCTTTTACTTTGTTCACCCTTTTCGCCTATTCCCTCTTATCCGATTCTGCCTCGGGTCTCAATATCGCATTACGCCCTAGTCTTCACTTTTGGAGTTTACCTGTCATCCACCTCTTGTGATGACGCTCCATTAGGTTTCTCATAATGCAGTGAGGTTTCTCATAATGCAATCTCATACACCAATATACTACCCGGCACGCATTCTTCAGGTTAAAAGGGAATAGTCCTTTCTCTTCCTTGCTTCCTCTCAGTCGGTCTCGGGGAAAAGTAGGGGATCTCTTTGGGGATCTGCTGTCACGTTACAGCTCTTCCATCAGTTGGTTCCCTTTCTCGAGAGCGGCTTGGCAGTTACAGTTTCTTCCATCAGGTCCTTCTTCTTCTGCTCCTCCGTCTCCGCTCTGCTCTATTCCTTTGTCTCAACACTTTTTTTTAACATTAGTCAATTGGCCAAAGCGTGCAGCTGTGCTGCCAACCCATTGATCTTGGTCTTTTGATAAGAAAATGTAAAGTAATGTAAATCAGCAAGAGCTGATTCTCAGAAGTCAACAGTCTCCAAGTAGAGTACCTGACAGTCAAAAGAATGAGCTGCCGGTGGTCAGTTAATGGTGACATCACTCAATCCATGTCTCTCTAACAAAGTGAAATGTTAAAAACAAGCTTATCTCCAGATGGTGTCTAGTTTAGACAATGTCAAGGTTTGCTGTTACTGTTTTCTGCCCCGTGAAATACTCAGATAAGGATGCGACTGGCATCCTTATTTGAGAAACGCAGACTTGTGCCAAGTCTGCGTTTCTCGGGACTTGCTTTTTATGTTTAATTGAGTTAATAGAATAGAAGTTACATCTAGGCATAAATTTTACAATTTCACATTCCCTCCTTTTATCATATCCCATATGATAACACCAATTATTCATTTTTAATAATTATTTCATTTATCCCTTGCAATTATTTCTCTCCCTTTTGCTCAAGGTTGCTGACGGTGCCTGTGTTGTGGATAGATTGTTTTAATTGGTGCCTGATTGGAACTAACTATAATTTTTAGTACAGTACCTCCATAACCCAACAGACCCCACCTTGAGAGTGAGAAAATACAATTTTTTGATCTCTCACAACCGAACTGCGCCTGTATTAATTTAGCAAGTTGTAAATCCCTTTTGTATCATTCTTGCGCAGCCCTCGGTGTAAATAGCATGTAAGCAGAAAAGTATAAAACCATAAGACATTATAAAATCACAAAAACATAAGACATGAGAAGTACAGTTCAGAGCAAGACATGTGTTGTTCAGTACAATTAATTAAGCAGATTGATACAGTGGCTGTGATTAGGAATCGACTTTTTTAAAAAAACCGTAGTACAGTTTGTGTTGATTGTAGAATATCTCCTTTTTTTTTCAAGATCGGTTAGACTTGTCTTCTTTGTTCTCAAACTCAGACCTTTTTGGTCACGCATCCAAATCTGTAGTGAGAAATTCAACAGCTCGTTTTGACCATTCACTGGTAAAATGTCCTCAAAAGTCCATAGAGTCCGTTTTGTTTCAGCAAACAAGTCCATGAGTCTTTAGAATTTCCTTTTTTTGGTCAATGTAAGACAAGACCAGAATGTCCAGTTCCCACCTCGAGTGGGTCAAACTGATTGCCATCATCATTATCAAAATCTTCACAATTCCCTTTTACCTCAGCCACCACATCAATCGTTGCAACTTATTCTAGCATCTGTAATTACAGCACATCATTATCAATGATATAATTATTAACATAAACAGTACAGCCACAACAATTTTCCCTTTTGGACATGTCATCTCTCCCTGCGGGTTGTTCTGTAAACATGTGAGACATTTCTTACAAAAAAAAATGTTGTATAAGAAGTTTATATATCTGCTGTTTACCATAGATACCATCCCTCCTTTTGAGACATGACATTTACCATGGCTCAATTCAGCCGCTATGGGAAACAATGCTTTTGGTAATACTGGTAATTCATCCGGCCCTATCCACAACCCCTCTGCTGTTTTGGTGCATTTATGGTTTTCCCATTTGCGTATAGAGATATTTTGCTTCACGCAAGGTGATTTTGCTTCACCTTGCATTTCTCGTAATTACAGTATACTGACATTTACCAGTTGTCGAACTTTAATGGTGTTTATTCTACCTATCGACCCTGTCACCTCACACTCTACAACACCCAACGCACACAAAACACATACGGTTGCTAATGTACACGATTGACTGGGTTGCACTTGTCCACTCATCTCCCCCTGAGATCGTCGAGTGAAACTAAAAGCGAAGACCGGCCTTGTGGGTGGGAGAGTTGGAGCGAAAAGTTTAAGTTATTCAAAAACAAAGTGGCTGCATGGAATGCCATTCTTGTCAGTATCTGTAAGAACTAAATTACAAGGTGAAATCTCACGTTTCTTTAAACATTTTCAGTTGTTAATATGACATCATCATTACCTGCAGAAACACTTCCAGTTAATGTGGAAACCAAAGGTTTACGCAAAGTCATTTTGTCCACATAAACCAGAGTGCCTGCAGTCAGTGAATTTAAACTGCCCACAGTCAATGGCTGCAGTAAATTTTAACTTCCTTTCATTAGTTGCGGCTTGTGCCGCCTCCACCTGGTCTTTCCCTTTCTTTACTTTTTCCTTCAATCCTTCTCTATGTCGCTAGTACTCTGTCCTACTTTCTTGCATATCCTATCTTCATACTTACTCACCCACTGCCTAAAAGCTTGCCTTTGTTTTTCCTCTCTGCCCTTCTTTGGACTCATTTCACACCATATAAGTCTAAGCCTAACGTTACCCTGACCTCCTCGCTCGTACGACCGGTCGGAAATATTCCGCGTATTCCCGTCGCTGTCTATGTCTGGGCTCAACCTTCTGATAACCCCTCAAGACCCTTATGAATATGTATTTCCCGTTGACACAACCCTTTCTGAGATCCTTTGCTAACGTTTCTTATACTTATTTATCACAAACAATACAACACACAAAGGCTTCAACAATTAGACGCAGTTTCTTCCTAACGTATGTGAGAGCTGAATATCCTGCTCCAACAACATACAAACAGTTAAATCACCAGGACTGTATATCATTATTAACAATCATAAGTAAAAACATTCAGTTCATATAAATTTGATTGCCACAAGTTAAATTTATCCATATTTAATTTTTACAAACATCTCAATTAACTTAAGTGAAGGAGAGGAGAATATGCGTCTCTCAATGGGAGTCGCTCTTGTCCTCTTACAACACACACATCGGGTGCGTCACAATCGCTTATTCACTAAGACTTTATCAACACTTATACTGTATATTACTTAAGTGAAGGAGAGGAGAATATGCGTCTCTCAATGGGAGTCGCTCTTGTCCTCTTACAACACACACACAACCTCCTTTGCTATTCCCACTACACATTGTTTTTGACAGTCTCCTTTCTGACAAAAAACTTTAATGATCCAATTTCGGGAAATCCCGTCACTCACCCCACTCTTCTCCGGACCGCTCCAGGCGACTAAGATCCTCCGTCCAGTTATCCCAAATAATAACTTTGTCCTTACGGGTCCCTTCACCCTTACGGCGACTGGGGTCTGCTTTCTTTTCTCAAAAAGAATCAACCTGCCTCTGACAGTCCTCGTACAGACCTAACCTGGAGATTGCACCGCTGAGTGGTCGGAGATTTAGGGAATTTAGGGAGTCCCGTCACTCACTCCACTCTTCTCCGGACCGCTCCAGGAGACTAAGATCCTCCTCGATCCTCCGTCCAGTTATAATAATAATAATCCTTGCATTTGATATAGCGCTTTCCACATCTTACCAACGTCCCAAAGCGCTTCACAGAATATACTGTAAAGTGAATTGACTGTATATATTTGTGGGCGAATCGCGGCAGCCAATTGCGCACAGCAGTGTCCCACAAACAGTCATGGATTGAAATGACCAATTTTATTATTGTGTTTTTTTTTGGAGGGATTATTATTATTAGGCATGTGGAGTAAGGAAACTTGCCCAAGGTTTCGCCCTGACCTGCCTGGATTCGAACACAGGTCTCCCCAGCTTGGTTTCCCAGCTTGTAAGACAAGTGCTCTAACCACAGGAGCTCCACATATCCCAATAATAACTTTGCCTCTACGGGTCCCTTCACCCTTACGGCGACTGGGGTCCGCTTTCTTTTCTCAAAGAATCAACCTGCCTCTGACAGTCCCCGTACAGACCTAACCTGGAACTTGCACCGCTGAGTGGTTGGAGCTGTTGGGATCCCGGACGAGCCCCCAAATGTTAGATTCACGAATTTAGACAATCTGTAACTAGAAAATAGTCAGTCAATACAGTCAAAAACAAGAGGTAGGTAGGTTTAGCAACAACGATTTATTCAACTACATGCATATATAAGTCATCAATTAGTCTCATATGCCCATAGGGTCAGTTGTCTCTCAGGCAGACAAAGGACCTCGTGTCCAGCGTTTTCACATCTTTTATACAGAAAAAGAGAGATATATCTCAATTGTAATTGGTTTAAGAAAGGGACTTTCTCCCTTTCTTAAACCAATTACAATACAGTCACGTACACATCATGAAACTGAAAATTACTGGCCCAAACTGCCCTTCTGCCTCCTGCACAATCCGTTAGTTTCAATACATTCGTTATTCTCGCTTCTGTCGTACCCAAGGCCGTGTCTGCGGATCACAACCAAGGCTGCGGTTTTCACAGAAGAGATAATAAACAAAGCTGTTAGGTATGCCCATTATTTTGTTAGGTCAATAATCGAACTAATCTGATTTCGATTATGGCCTTGCTAACGATGTTAGCAAAACAAGTTTCTTGAAAATATAACATAACCATTTTCTCCTCTAACAGTACCATGCAGGAAAAGGTGATAAAATACCCCCGGGTTATGTTTGTTACAATTGTGGAAACCCGGGCCACTTTAAACGAAATTGCCCCCACTCCATTGCGCAAATACCGTACATCCCGAGACACCCTCAATTTGATTACGACCCCAGGGGTCCTCCAATGCCGTACACTTTCGGCGAGAAAAGTTTTTTTCCACAAAAACCAATGAGACAAGATAATTATTACCAGAGCGGACAGCCGCAAATGCCCCAGCCACCGCAAAATAGAAGGCGAGTTGAGTACACCACCGACAATCCATTTCAATATGAGGTATGGCGAGTGGATAGAAACATGTTGCTGCTAACGACCACTGCCGTAAAAGAACCTCTGCTAACAGTTACTGTTGAGGGAAAAAATATTCAGTTTTAGGTAGATTCTGGAGCAACATTTTCAACAATTCAATCAAAAATTGGTTTTAAAACAAACGGCCAGACTACCAAGCTTTCGGGTTTTGCTGCAATATTGCAAAAGTATGATAATACGGTACCGTTAGTAACAACATACGGAGACATTACTGTTGAACATTCATTTGTAGTCACGACTGATTTGGATATAAACATTTTGGCTAGAGATTTATTGTGCAAATTAAATTTAAATATTGAATGCAGTCATGAAGGGCTAAGAGTTAACCAAAATAATATTGAGACGAATTATTCACAGTTCACTCATTCATCAGCGTGGGCTATAGATTTCACAAATAATGATATTTCCTTACAGTGTATACCATCAGCACCACATGTCACCCTGGCTTACGATACATCAGGGACAGACACGGAGTTGGATAAATATTTTTTACAATTGTTGGGGACTCCACAAATGGTGGAAATAAACGGGAAAGTGACTGGTCCTCAAGAATCAGCATTAACTGTTACACTGCCTGATTGTGTTTGGAAACAAAGTGCTGGAACTGCACCACACATAACACTGTCAGTAACGGATGGTTACCAGGCTAAAGATTTAGGAACAATGGTTTACGATGCGCTGTTGTAGGCGAATACATCGATCACAGGGACACAAATAAAAGACGCTGTTTCAGTAGAAATGTGGTCACCGATACCAGTTCTGGGAATTTTAAACAAACATGCATCACATACACGGTCATCGATCGAAGGAATAGATAGTAACGTTTGGGCAGTGGATAAGATGCAGTAAAAATACCATTAAAAGAAGGAGAGAGATTACCATCTATCAGGCAATATCCATTAAAGAAAGAGGTCGAGGAAGGTATCAAACCATTAATAACTTCATTCCTCAAACAAGGCATACGTATTATGCCTTGTACCACAATGGTGGTGAAAATGTACTTCCAGCGAGATTTCCGTCGAGAAAGCATACGCTACCTACAAAATGTCTGCAGAAATGACATGAATGTATATCTACTTGCTTTATACTCATTAATTGCTACGAACTGCGATGAAAACGGCAGGATCTTTACTTTCCAGCATGCTGCTCAAACAGGCGAGTTAGTAATCATCCAAAAAACACAATCGTTTTGAAAATTTACTTTGAGCGAGATTTTTGTCGAGAAAGCATACACTACCTACAAAATAACAGAAGCACAACAGAAGTGACTTCAATGTATATTTATGTGCATGATTCTGGAGAAATGACATGAATATATATTTACTTGCTTCATTCTGATGAGATCGTATTTACTGTTGCAAACTGCGATGAAAACTGAAGAATCGTTGCTTTGCTGCAGTCTGCTGCAACAGGCGAGTAAGTAAACATACAATGGTATTGGAAATTTACTTTGAGCAAGATTTTCGTCGAGAAAGCATACATTACCCACAAAATAACAGAAGCACAGCAGAAGTGACACCAATGTACATTTATGTGTATCATTCTGCAGAAATGACGCGAATGTATATTTACTTGCTTCATGGTTCTGAGATCGTGTTAATTGTTGGAAACTGCGATGGAAACGAAAGAATCTTTGCTTTGCTGCATTCTGCTATATCAGACGAGTAAGTAACCATGCAAAAAACACAATCGTTTTGAAAATTTACTTTAAGCAAGATTTTCGTCGAGAAAGCAAACACTACCCACACAACAACAGAAGCACAGCAGAAGTGACAGCAATGTACATTTATGCGCATGATTCTGCAGAAATGACATGAATGTTTATTTACTTGCTTCATTCTGATGATATCGTATTTATTGCTGCAAATGGCGATGAAAACGGAAGAAACTTTACTTTCCAGCATGCTGATCAAACAGGTGAGTAAGTAGATTTACTAAAAACACAATGGTGGTGAAAATTTACTTTAAGCGAGGTTTTCGTCGAGAAAACATGCACTACCTACAAAATCACAGAAGCACAACAGAAGTGAATTCAATGTAGATTTATGGGCGTGATCCTGCAGAAATGACACGAATGTATATTTACTTGCTTGATTCTTCTGAGATCGTGTTACTTGTTGGAAACTGCGATGGAAACTGAAGAATCTTTGCTTTCCTGCATCAACAACAACAAACAACAATTTACATTTATAGAGCGCCTTTCACGTCGGGAGCACGTCCCAAGGCGCTGAACAGGAGGCGTGTGTCTCGAGCTGGGAGGGGAGTGTTTGGGATGGGGTGAAACACGAAGGGGAGGTAAAAGTTCGTGGTGGAGCAAAAGGCACGATCGAAGAGGAAAGTCTTCAAACCGACCTTGAAAGAGGAAACGGAAGAGACGGAACGGAGGGATTGAGGGATGGCATTCCATAGGGTGGAAGCGGAGAAACTGAAGGCCCGGCCTCCGATGGAGGGGCGATTCGGGCGGGTTTTGGAGCAGGCCAAGTCCTGTTGAACCGAGGTTCCGGGTGGGCGTGTAGGGGGAGAGTAGATCGGTTAAGTAGGATGGGGCAAGGCCATGTAGGTGAGGACGAGTATCTTAAACGCGATCCTCTGGAGGATGGGGAGCCAGTGGAGACGGGCGAGGGTGGGGGTTATGTGGTCGCGGAGGTGGGTGCGGGATAGTACACGGACTGCGGAATTGTGGATGACCTACAGCCTATGAATGGAAAAACTGGGGAGGCCGATTAGGAGAGAATTTCCGTAGTCCAGCCGTGAGGTGATGTATGCATGCACAAGTGATTCGGCAGTGCGGAGGGTAAGATAATTACGGAGCCTGGCAATGTTGCGCTGCTGGAAATAGGCGGTCCCAGTCAATGCGCGGATGTGGGGGAGGAAGGAAATATTCCAGCATGCTGCTCGAACAGGTGAGTAACTGGATATACTAAAAACACAATGGTGCGGAAAATTACTTTGAGGGAGAGTTTCGTCGAGAAAGCATACACTACCCACAAAATCACAGAAGCACAACATAAATGACTTCAATGTACATTTATGTGCATGATTTTACAGAAATGACATGAATGTATATTTACTTGCTTCATTCTCCTGAGATCGTGTTACTTGTTGGAAACTGCGATGGAAACTGAAGAATCTTTGCTTTGCTGCATTCTGCTATGTCAGACGTGTAAGTAATCATGCAAAAAACGCAATCGTTTTGAAAATTTACTTTGAGCGAGATTTTCGTCGAGAAAGCATACGCTACTTACAAAATAACAGAAGCACAACAGAAGTGACTTCAATGTACATTTATGTGGATAATTCTGCAGAAATGACATGAATGTATACTTACTTGCTTCATTCTCCTGAGATCGTGTTAATTGTTGGAAACTGCGATGAAAACGGAAGAAACTTTACTTTCCAGCATGCTGCTCAAACAGGCGAGTGTTTGATCACGCATACTGCGATGGCAACGGAAGAATCTTTGCTTTGCTGCATTCTGTTATAGCAGACGAGTAAGTAACCATGCAAAAAACACAATCGTTTTGAAAATTTACTTTCAGCGAGATTTTCGTCGAGAAAACATACACTACCTGGAAAATAACAGAAGCACAACAGAATGTGCATTTATTTGCATAATTCTACAGAAATGACATGAATGTATCTTTGCTTGCTACATTCTGATGAGATCGTATTTACTATTTGAAAATTCGATGAAAACGGAAGAATCATTGCTTTGCTGCATTCTGGTCGAACAGTCGACTAAGTAAACACACAATGGTGGTGCAAATTTAATTTGAGCGAGATTTTCGTCGAGAAAACCATAAACTAATTACAACATAACAGAAGCAGAACAGAAGTGACTTCAATGTACATTTATGTGCATGATTTTGCAGAAATGACCTGAATGTATATTTACTTGCCTCATTCTTCTGGGATCGTGTTAATTGTTGGAGACTGCGCTGGAAACGAAAGAATCTTTCCTTTGCTGCATTCTGCTATATCAGACGTGTAAGTAATCATCCAAAAAATACAATCGTTTTGAAAATTTACTTTGAGCAAGATTTTCGTCGAGAAAGCATACACTACCTAGAAAATAACAGAAGCACAACAGAATGTGCATTTATTTGCTTTTTGCTGTCTTGACAGCAAAAAGCAATAATAATGTTTCACTCACATTTTGAGTCTAACTAGCACTAAAAGTGACATGTAACTGTTCTTTCTGCCTTCACCCATGCCATGATCCGCTCAGTCTTCCCCAACTTCCGCCCGGCTCTGCCACTGCCTCACCACTCAGATGTCAGAAAACATCATTCACGCATTGATCACATCTAGGCTCAACTGGGCCAATTCTCTGCTTGTCGGCTTTCCTGACTCTTCCCTCCACAAGCAGATCATCCAGACCGCTGCAGCTCGTTTCCTCTACCACACTAAGCTCCATGACCCCATCAATGCACCCTTGCCTACTACACTGGCACCCCATCTTTCACTCAAAATCCTCGTCTTCACCTTTACCTGCCACAAACATGTCCCTTCCTACCTCTGTGACCTGCTGAACCAATATCAACCTGTCCGCTTCCTCCGCTCAGCAGGCTCTGACCTGCTCTACATCCCCAATCCAGTCTCCCCCATCATTGGCGGCTGCGCCTTTGGCCTTTCTATCACAACCCTATGGAACTCCATCCCACATTCCCTTTGTCTCTCTTACTCCCTCCTCTGCCTCCTTCAAGGCACATCTCAAAACCCTCCTCTTCAACCAACTCTTCGGCCACCCTCCTACCTTCCACCCTTCCCGATCCTCAGCTTGGGTCCAGATCCCTACCTGCCCAGCACCTTGGGACATCCTAACGTGAAAGGAGCTGTAACAAATGTCAGTTGTGTGGCACTTAAATCGGGCTTTAGGAAATCAACTCAATGGTTTTGGAATTGAGTTTGTCCTGTTATCTGAGGTATTAATTGCATTTTACTGCAACTGATCCTGCAACTTGTTAGACAAAATTCAATACAGAAATACAACCAACTTCTGTTTCGTAATGCTTTCTCAAACTATTCTAAAATTGCAACAACATGTAGTAACACAAAAGACTTGCAATATAAGACAATTTGAAATCAACAACTTGCATTTATATTGCGCCTTTTAAGGAGGGTAATGTTTCAGTGTTTAACAAGGATAGGGTCACACACCAAGCAATGTTTGACACGATAGGTTTTAAGGAGATCTGACGTGAAAGACGCTCGACATAAAAGGCACTCTATAAATGTAATTTTGTTATTGTTGTTGAAGAAGAATAGAGGAGGAACAAGACAGATGTGTAGAGGAGGTCCAAAGGCTGAATGTATAAAAGCTGAAGACTCATTGCGCAAATACCGTACATCCCGAGACACCCTCAATTTGATTACGACCCCAGGGGTCCTCCAATGCCGTACACTTTCGGCGAGAAAAGTTTTTTTCCACAAAAACCAATGAGACAAGATAATTATTACCAGAGCGGACAGCCGCAAATGCCCCAGCCACCGCAAAATAGAAGGCGAGTTGAGTACACCACCGACAATCCATTTCAATATGAGGATTGGCGAGTGGATAGAAACATGTTGCTGCTAACGACCACTGCCGTAAAAGAACCTTTGCTAACAGTTACTGTTGAGGGAAAAAATATTCAGTTTTAGGTAGATTCTGGAGCAACATTTTCAACAATTCAATCAAAAATTGGTTTTAAAACAAACGGCCAGACTACCAAGCTTTCGGGTTTTGCTGCAATATTGCAAAAGTATGATAATACGGTACCGTTAGTAACAACATACGGAGACATTACTGTTGAACATTCATTTGTAGTCACGACTGATTTGGATATAAACATTTTGGCTAGAGATTTATTGTGCAAATTAAATTTAAATATTGAATGCAGTCATGAAGGGCTAAGAGTTAACCAAAATAATATTGAGACGAATTATTCACAGTTCACTCATTCATCATGGTGGGCTATAGATTTCACAAATAATGATATTTCCTTACAGTGTATACCATCAGCACCACATGTCACCCTGGCTTACGATACATCAGGGACAGACACGGAGTTGGATAAATATTTTTTACAATTGTTGGGGACTCCACAAATGGTGGAAATAAACGGGAAAGTGACTGGTCCTCAAGAATCAGCATTAACTGTTACACTGCCTGATTGTGTTTGGAAACAAAGTGCTGGAACTGCACCACACATAACACTGTCAGTAACGGATGGTTACCAGGCTAAAGATTTAGGAACATTGGTTTACGATGCGCTGTTGTACTCAAAATTTACTTTGAGCGACATTTGCGTCGAGAAAGCATACACTACGTACACAATCACAGAAGCACAACATAAATGACTTCAATGTAGATTTATGTGCATGATTCTGCAGAAATGACGTGAATGTATATTTACTTGCTTCATTCTTCTGAGATCGTGTTAATTGTTGGAAACTGCGATTGGAACGAAAGAATCTTTGCTTTGCTGCATTCTGCTATATCAGACGAGTAAGGAATCATGCAAAAAACACAATCGTTTTGAAAATTTACTTTGAGCGAGATTTTCGGCGAGAAAGCACGTAGAAAAGCACAGAAGCACAACATAAGTGACTTCAATGTAGATTTACGTGCATGATTCTGCAGAAATGACATGAATGTATATTTACTTGCTTCATTCTGATTATATCGTATTTACTGTTGGAAACTGCGATGAAAACGGAATAATCTTTGCTTTGATGTATTCTGCTCGAACAGACGAGTAAGGAATCATTCAAAAAACACAATCCGTTACGTCAAAGTACATTTATGGGCATGATTCTGCAGAAATGACATCCACTGTTATTTATTTACTGTTGGAAACTGCGATGAAAACGGAAGAATCTTTGCTTTGAAGAATTCTACTCGAACAGGCGAGTTGCAGTTGCAGTTTCCAACAGTAAATACGATATAATCAGAATGAAGCAAGTAAATATACATTCATGTCATTTCTGCAGAATCATGCACATAAATCTACATTGAAGTCACTTATGTTGTGCTTCTGTGCTTTTGTACGTGGTGTATGCTTTCTCGCCGAAAATCTCGCTCAAAGTAAATTTTCAAAACGATTGTGTTTTTTGCATGATTCCTTACTCGTCTGATATAGCAGAATGCAGCAAAGCAAAGATTCTTTCGTTCCCATCGAAGTTTGCAACAACTAACACGATCTCAGAAGAACGAAGCAAGTAAATATACATTCATGTCATTTCTGCAGAATCATGCACATCAATCTACATTGAAGTCATTTTTGTTGTGCTTCTGTGCTTTTGTACGTGGTGTATGCTTTCTCGACGAAAATCCCGCTCAAAGTAAATTTTCAAAACGATTGTGTTTTTTGCATGATTCCTTACTCGTCTGTTCGAGCAGAATACATCAAAGCAAAGATTCTTCCGTTTTCATCGCAGTTTCCAACAGTAAATACGATATAATCAGAATGAAGCAAGTAAATATACATTCATGTCATTTCTGCAGAATCATGCACATAAATCTACATTGAAGTCACTTAGGTTGTGCTTCTGTGCTTTTGTACGCGGTGTATGCTTTCTCGCCGAAAATCTCGCTCAAAGTAAATTTTCAAAACGATTGTGTTTTTTGCATGATTCCTTAGTCGTCTGATATAGCAGAATGAAGCAAAGCAAATATTCTTTCGTTCCCATCGCAGTTTGCAACAACTAACACGATCTCAGAAGAATGAAGCAATTAAATATACATTCATGTCATTTCTGCAGAATCATGCACATAAATCTACATTGAAGTCATTTATGTTGTGCTTCTGTGATTGTGTATGTAGTGTATGCTTTCTCGACGAAAATCCCGCTCAAAGTAAATTTTCAAAACGATTGTGTTTTTTGCATGATTCCTTACTCGTCTGTTCGAGCAGAATACATCAAAGCAAAGATTCTTCCGTTTTCATCGCAGTTTCCAACAATTAACACGATCTCAGAAGAACGAAGCAAGTAAATATACATGCATGTCATTTCTGCAGAATCATGCACATCAATCTACATTGAAGTCATTTATGTTGTGCTTCTGTGCTTCTTTTGTACGTGGTGTATGCTTTCTCGCCGAAAATCTCGCTCAAAGTAAATTTTCAAAACGATTGTGTTTTTTGCATGATTCCTTCCTCGTCTGATATAGCAGAATGCAGCAAAGCAAAGATTCTTTCGTTCCCATCGCAGTTTCCAACAGTAAATACGATATCATCAGAATGAAGCAAGTAAATATACATTCATGTCATTTCTGCAGAATCATGCACATAAATCTACATTGAAGTCACTTATGTTGTGCTTCTGTGCTTTTGTACGTGGTGTATGCTTTCTCGACGAAAATCTCGCTCAAAGTAAATTTTCAAATGGATTGTGTTTTTTGAATGATTCCTTCCTCGTCTGATATAGCAGAATGCAGCAAAGCAAAGATTCTTTCGTTCCCATCGCAGTTTCCAACAATTAACACGATCTCAGAAGAACGAAGCAAGTAAATATACATTCATGTCATTTCTGCAGAATCATGCACATAAATGTACTTTGAAGTCATTTATGTTGTGCCTCTGTGATTGTGTACGTAGTGTATGCTTTCTCGACGAAAATCTCGCTCAAAGTAAATTGTCAAAACGATTGTGTTTTTTGAATGATTACTTACTCGCCTGATATAGCAGAATGCATCAAAGCAAAGATTCTTCCGTTTACATCGCAGTTTCCAACAGTAAATACGATCTCAGAAGAATGAAGCAATTAAAAGTACATTCATGTAATTTCTGCAGAATCATGCACATAAATCTACATTGAAGTCATTTATGTTGTGCTTCTGTGCTTTTGTACGTAGTGTATTCTTTCTCGACGAAAATCTCGCTCAAAGTAAAGTTTCAAAACGATTGTGTTTTTTGCATGATTCCTTACTCGTCTGTTCGAGCAGAATACATCAAAGCAAAGATTCTTCCGTTTTCATCGCAGTTTCCAACAGTAAATACGATATAATCAGAATGAAGCAAGTAAATATACATTCATGTCATTTCTGCAGAATCATGCACATACATCTACATTGAAGTCACTTATGTTGTGCTTCTGTGCTTTTGTACGTGGTGTATGCTTTCTCGCCGAAAATCTCGCTCAAAGTAAATTTTCAAAACGATTGTGTTTTTTGCATGATTCCTTAGTCGTCTGATATAGCAGAATGAAGCAAAGCAAAGATTCTTTCGTTTCCATCGCAGTTTCCAACAATTAACACGATCTCAGAAGAACGAAGCAAGTTAAATATACATGCATGTCATTTCTGCAGAATCATGCACATAAATCTACATTGAAGTCATTTATGTTGTGCTTCTGTGATTGTGTACGTAGTGTATGCTTTCTCGACGAAAATCTCGCTCAAAGTAAATTGTCAAAACGATTGTGTTTTTTGAATGATTACTTACTCGCCTGTTTGAGCAGAATGCATCAAAGCAAAGATTCTTCCGTTTTCATCGCAGTTTCCAACAGTAAATACGATATCATCAGAATGAAGCAAGTAAATATACATTCATGTCATTTCTGCAGAATCATGCACATCAATCTACATTGAAGTCATTTTTGTTGTGCTTCTGTGCTTTTGTACGTGGTGTATGCTTTCTCGCCGAAAATCTCGCTCAAAGTAAATTTTCAAAACGATTGTGGTTTTTGCATGATTCCTTACTCGTCTGATATAGCAGAATGCAGCAAAGCAAAGATTCTTCCGTTTTCATCGCAGTTTCCAACAGTAAACACGATATAATCAGAATGAAGCAAGTAAATATACATTCATGTCATTTCTGCAGAATCATGCACATAAATCTACATTGAAGTCACTTATGTTGTGTGTACGTGGTGTATGCTTTCTCGCCGAAAATCTCGCTCAAAGTAAATTTTCAAAACGATTGTGTTTTTTGCATGATTCCTTACTCGTCTGATATAGCAGAATGCAGCAAAGCAAAGATTCTTTCGTTCCCGTCGCAGTTTGCAACAACTAACACGATCTCAGAAGAACGAAGCAAGTAAATATACATTCATATCATTTCTGCAGAATGATGCACATAAATGTACTTTGAAGTCATTTATGTTGTGCTTCTGTGCTTTTGTACGTGGTGTATGCTTTCTCGCCGAAAATCTCGCTCAAAGTAAATTTTCAAAACGATTGTGTTTTTCGCATGATTCCTTACTCGTCTGATATAGCAGAATGCAGCAAAGCAAAGATTCTTTAGTTCCCATCGCAGTTTGCAACAACTAACACGATCTCAGAAGAACGAAGCAAGTAAATATACATTCATGTCATTTCTGCAGAATCATGCACATCAATCTACATTGAAGTCATTTTTGTTGTGCTTCTGTGCTTTTGTACGTGGTGTATGCTTTCTCGCCGAAAATCTCGCTCAAAGTAAATTTTCAAAACGATTGTGTTTTTTGCATGATTCCTTACTCGTCTGATATAGCAGAATGCAGCAAAGCAAAGATTCTTCCGTTTTCATCGCAGTTTCCAACAGTAAATACGATATAATCAGAATGAAGCAAGTAAATATACATTCATGTCATTTCTGCAGAATCATGCACATAAATCTACATTGAAGTCACTTATGTTGTGCTTCTGTGCTTTTGTACGTGGTGTATGCTTTCTCGACGAAAATCTCGCTCAAAGTAAATTTTCAAAACGGTTGTGTTTTTTGCATGATTCCTTACTCGTCTGATATAGCAGAATGCAGCAAAGCAAAGATTCTTTCGTTCCCATCGCAGTTTGCAACAACTAACACGATCTCAGAAGAACGAAGCAAGTAAATATACATTCATGTCATTTCTGCAGAATCATGCACATCAATCTACATTGAAGTCATTTTTGTTGTGCTTCTGTGCTTTTGTACGTGGTGTATGCTTTCTCGCCGAAAATCTCGCTCAAAGTAAATTTTCAAAACGATTGTGTTTTTTGCATGATTCCTTACTCGTCTGATATAGCAGAATGCAGCAAAGCAAAGATTCTTTCGTTCCCATCGCAGTTTCCAACAATTAACACGATCTCAGAAAAACGAAGCAAGTAAATATACATGCATGTCATTTCTGCAGAATCATGCCCATAAATGTTCTTTGAAGTAATTTATCTTGTGCTTCTGGGATTGTGTACGTAGTGTATGCTTTCTCGACGCAAATCTCGCTCAAAGTAAATTTTCAAAACGATTGTGTTTTTTGCATGATTCCTTACTCGTCTAATATAGTAGAATGCAGCAAAGCAAAGATTCTTTCGTTCCCATCGCAGTTTCCAACAATTAACACGATCTCAGAAAAACGAAGCAAGTAAATATACATGCATGTCATTTCTGCAGAATCATGCCCATAAATGTACTTTGAAGTAATTTATCTTGTGCTTCTGTGATTGTGTACGTAGTGTATGCTTTCTCGACGAAAATCTCGCTCAAAGTAAATTTTCAAAACGATTGTGTTTTTTGAATGATTACTTACTCGCCTGTTCGAGCAGAATGCATCAAAGCAAAGATTCTTCCGTTTTCATCGCAGTTTCCAACAGTAAATACGATATCATCAGAATGAAGCAAGTAAATATACATTCATGTCATTTCTGCAGAATCATGCACATAAATCTACATTGAAGTCACTTATGTTGTGCTTCTGTGCTTTTGTACGTGGTGTATGCTTTCTTACCGAAAATCTCGCTCAAATTAAATTTTCAAACCGATTGTGTTTTTTGCATGATTCCTTACTCGTCTGATATAGCAGAATGCAGCAAAGCAAAGATTCTTTCGTTCCCATCGCAGTTTGCAACAACTAACACGATCTCAGAAGAACGAAGCAAGTAAATATACATTCATGTCATTTCTGCAGAATCATGCACATAAATCTACATTGAAGTCATTTATGTTGTGCTTCTGTGCTTTTATACGTAGTGTATTCTTTCTCGACTAAAATCTCGCTCAAAGTAAATTTTCACCCACATTGTATGTTTGCTGACTCGCCTGTTGGAGCAGAATGCAGCAAAGCAATGATTCTTCCGTTTCTACCGCAGTTTACAACAATTAACACGATCTCAGAAGAATGAAGCAAGTAAATCTACATTCATGTCATTTCTGCAGAATCATGCACGTAAATGTACTTTGAAGTCATTTATGTTGTGCGTCTGTGATTTTGTACGTGGTGTATGCTTTCTCGACGAAAATCTCGCTCAAAGTAAATTTTCAAAACGATTGTGTTTTTTGCATGATTCCTTACTCGTCTGATATAGCAGAATGCAGCAAAGCAAAGATTCTTTCGTTCCCATCGCAGTTTGCAACAACTAACACGATCTCAGAAGAACGAAGCAAGTAAATATACATTCATATCATTTCTGCAGAATGATGCACATAAATGTACTTTGAAGTAATTTATGTTGTGCTTCAGTGCTTTTGTAAGTGGTGTATGCTTTCTCGACGAAAATCTCGCTCAAAGTAAATTTTCAAAACGATTGTGTTTTTTGCATGATTCCGTACTCGTCTGATATAGCAGAATGCAGCAAAGCAAAGATTCTTTCGTTCCCATCGCAGTTTGCAACAACTAACACGATCTCAGAAGAACGAAGCAAGTAAATATACATTCATGTCATTTCTGCAGAATCATGCACATCAATCTACATTGAAGTCATTTTTGTTGTGCTTCTGTGCTTTTGTACGTGGTGTATGCTTTCTCGCCGAAAATCTCGCTCAAAGTAAATTTTCAAAACGATTGTGTTTTTTGCATGATTACTTACTCGTCTGATATAGCAGAATGCAGCAAAGCAAAGATTCTTCCGTTTTCATCGCAGTTTCCAACAGTAAATACGATATAATCAGAATGAAGCAAGTAAATATACATTCATGTCATTTCTGCAGAATCATGCAGATAAATCTACATTGAAGTCATTTATGTTGTGCTTCTGTGCTTTTGTACGTGGTGTATGCTTTCTCGCCGAAAATCTCGCTCAAAGTAAATTTTCAAAACGATTGTGTTTTTTGCATGATTCCTTACTCGTCTGATATAGCAGAATGCAGCAAAGCAAAGATTCTTTCGTTCCCATCGCAGTTTGCAACAACTAACACGATCTCAGAAGAACGAAGCAAGTAAATATACATTCATGTCATTTCTGCAGAATCATGCACATAAATCTACATTGAAGTCATTTATGTTGTGCTTCTGTGCTTTTATACGTAGTGTATTCTTTCTCGACTAAAATCTCGCTCAAAGTAAATTTTCACCCACATTGTATGTTTGCTGACTCGCCTGTTGGAGCAGAATGCAGCAAAGCAATGATTCTTCCGTTTCTACCGCAGTTTACAACAATTAACACGATCTCAGAAGAATGAAGCAAGTAAATCTACATTCATGTCATTTCTGCAGAATCATGCACGTAAATGTACTTTGAAGTCATTTATGTTGTGCGTCTGTGATTTTGTACGTGGTGTATGCTTTCTCGACGAAAATCTCGCTCAAAGTAAATTTTCAAAACGATTGTGTTTTTTGCATGATTCCTTACTCGTCTGATATAGCAGAATGCAGCAAAGCAAAGATTCTTTCGTTCCCATCGCAGTTTGCAACAACTAACACGATCTCAGAAGAACGAAGCAAGTAAATATACATTCATATCATTTCTGCAGAATGATGCACATAAATGTACTTTGAAGTAATTTATGTTGTGCTTCAGTGCTTTTGTAAGTGGTGTATGCTTTCTCGACGAAAATCTCGCTCAAAGTAAATTTTCAAAACGATTGTGTTTTTTGAATGATTACTTACTCGCCTGATATAGCAGAATGCATCAAAGCAAAGATTCTTCCGTTTACATCGCAGTTTCCAACAGTAAATACGATCTCAGAAGAATGAAGCAATTAAAAGTACATTCATGTAATTTCTGCAGAATCATGCACATAAATCTACATTGAAGTCATTTATGTTGTGCTTCTGTGCTTTTGTACGTAGTGTATTCTTTCTCGACGAAAATCTCGCTCAAAGTAAAGTTTCAAAACGATTGTGTTTTTTGCATGATTCCTTACTCGTCTGTTCGAGCAGAATACATCAAAGCAAAGATTCTTCCGTTTTCATCGCAGTTTCCAACAGTAAATACGATATAATCAGAATGAAGCAAGTAAATATACATTCATGTCATTTCTGCAGAATCATGCACATACATCTACATTGAAGTCACTTATGTTGTGCTTCTGTGCTTTTGTACGTGGTGTATGCTTTCTCGCCGAAAATCTCGCTCAAAGTAAATTTTCAAAACGATTGTGTTTTTTGCATGATTCCTTAGTCGTCTGATATAGCAGAATGAAGCAAAGCAAAGATTCTTTCGTTTCCATCGCAGTTTCCAACAATTAACACGATCTCAGAAGAACGAAGCAAGTTAAATATACATGCATGTCATTTCTGCAGAATCATGCACATAAATCTACATTGAAGTCATTTATGTTGTGCTTCTGTGATTGTGTACGTAGTGTATGCTTTCTCGACGAAAATCTCGCTCAAAGTAAATTGTCAAAACGATTGTGTTTTTTGAATGATTACTTACTCGCCTGTTTGAGCAGAATGCATCAAAGCAAAGATTCTTCCGTTTTCATCGCAGTTTCCAACAGTAAATACGATATCATCAGAATGAAGCAAGTAAATATACATTCATGTCATTTCTGCAGAATCATGCACATCAATCTACATTGAAGTCATTTTTGTTGTGCTTCTGTGCTTTTGTACGTGGTGTATGCTTTCTCGCCGAAAATCTCGCTCAAAGTAAATTTTCAAAACGATTGTGGTTTTTGCATGATTCCTTACTCGTCTGATATAGCAGAATGCAGCAAAGCAAAGATTCTTCCGTTTTCATCGCAGTTTCCAACAGTAAACACGATATAATCAGAATGAAGCAAGTAAATATACATTCATGTCATTTCTGCAGAATCATGCACATAAATCTACATTGAAGTCACTTATGTTGTGTGTACGTGGTGTATGCTTTCTCGCCGAAAATCTCGCTCAAAGTAAATTTTCAAAACGATTGTGTTTTTTGCATGATTCCTTACTCGTCTGATATAGCAGAATGCAGCAAAGCAAAGATTCTTTCGTTCCCGTCGCAGTTTGCAACAACTAACACGATCTCAGAAGAACGAAGCAAGTAAATATACATTCATATCATTTCTGCAGAATGATGCACATAAATGTACTTTGAAGTCATTTATGTTGTGCTTCTGTGCTTTTGTACGTGGTGTATGCTTTCTCGCCGAAAATCTCGCTCAAAGTAAATTTTCAAAACGATTGTGTTTTTCGCATGATTCCTTACTCGTCTGATATAGCAGAATGCAGCAAAGCAAAGATTCTTTAGTTCCCATCGCAGTTTGCAACAACTAACACGATCTCAGAAGAACGAAGCAAGTAAATATACATTCATGTCATTTCTGCAGAATCATGCACATCAATCTACATTGAAGTCATTTTTGTTGTGCTTCTGTGCTTTTGTACGTGGTGTATGCTTTCTCGCCGAAAATCTCGCTCAAAGTAAATTTTCAAAACGATTGTGTTTTTTGCATGATTCCTTACTCGTCTGATATAGCAGAATGCAGCAAAGCAAAGATTCTTCCGTTTTCATCGCAGTTTCCAACAGTAAATACGATATAATCAGAATGAAGCAAGTAAATATACATTCATGTCATTTCTGCAGAATCATGCACATAAATCTACATTGAAGTCACTTATGTTGTGCTTCTGTGCTTTTGTACGTGGTGTATGCTTTCTCGACGAAAATCTCGCTCAAAGTAAATTTTCAAAACGGTTGTGTTTTTTGCATGATTCCTTACTCGTCTGATATAGCAGAATGCAGCAAAGCAAAGATTCTTTCGTTCCCATCGCAGTTTGCAACAACTAACACGATCTCAGAAGAACGAAGCAAGTAAATATACATTCATGTCATTTCTGCAGAATCATGCACATCAATCTACATTGAAGTCATTTTTGTTGTGCTTCTGTGCTTTTGTACGTGGTGTATGCTTTCTCGCCGAAAATCTCGCTCAAAGTAAATTTTCAAAACGATTGTGTTTTTTGCATGATTCCTTACTCGTCTGATATAGCAGAATGCAGCAAAGCAAAGATTCTTTCGTTCCCATCGCAGTTTCCAACAATTAACACGATCTCAGAAAAACGAAGCAAGTAAATATACATGCATGTCATTTCTGCAGAATCATGCCCATAAATGTTCTTTGAAGTAATTTATCTTGTGCTTCTGGGATTGTGTACGTAGTGTATGCTTTCTCGACGCAAATCTCGCTCAAAGTAAATTTTCAAAACGATTGTGTTTTTTGCATGATTCCTTACTCGTCTAATATAGTAGAATGCAGCAAAGCAAAGATTCTTTCGTTCCCATCGCAGTTTCCAACAATTAACACGATCTCAGAAAAACGAAGCAAGTAAATATACATGCATGTCATTTCTGCAGAATCATGCCCATAAATGTACTTTGAAGTAATTTATCTTGTGCTTCTGTGATTGTGTACGTAGTGTATGCTTTCTCGACGAAAATCTCGCTCAAAGTAAATTTTCAAAACGATTGTGTTTTTTGAATGATTACTTACTCGCCTGTTCGAGCAGAATGCATCAAAGCAAAGATTCTTCCGTTTTCATCGCAGTTTCCAACAGTAAATACGATATCATCAGAATGAAGCAAGTAAATATACATTCATGTCATTTCTGCAGAATCATGCACATAAATCTACATTGAAGTCACTTATGTTGTGCTTCTGTGCTTTTGTACGTGGTGTATGCTTTCTTACCGAAAATCTCGCTCAAATTAAATTTTCAAACCGATTGTGTTTTTTGCATGATTCCTTACTCGTCTGATATAGCAGAATGCAGCAAAGCAAAGATTCTTTCGTTCCCATCGCAGTTTGCAACAACTAACACGATCTCAGAAGAACGAAGCAAGTAAATATACATTCATGTCATTTCTGCAGAATCATGCACATAAATCTACATTGAAGTCATTTATGTTGTGCTTCTGTGCTTTTATACGTAGTGTATTCTTTCTCGACTAAAATCTCGCTCAAAGTAAATTTTCACCCACATTGTATGTTTGCTGACTCGCCTATTGGAGCAGAATGCAGCAAAGCAATGATTCTTCCGTTTCTACCGCAGTTTACAACAATTAACACGATCTCAGAAGAATGAAGCAAGTAAATCTACATTCATGTCATTTCTGCAGAATCATGCACGTAAATGTACTTTGAAGTCATTTATGTTGTGCGTCTGTGATTTTGTACGTGGTGTATGCTTTCTCGACGAAAATCTCGCTCAAAGTAAATTTTCAAAACGATTGTGTTTTTTGCATGATTCCTTACTCGTCTGATATAGCAGAATGCAGCAAAGCAAAGATTCTTTCGTTCCCATCGCAGTTTGCAACAACTAACACGATCTCAGAAGAACGAAGCAAGTAAATATACATTCATATCATTTCTGCAGAATGATGCACATAAATGTACTTTGAAGTAATTTATGTTGTGCTTCAGTGCTTTTGTAAGTGGTGTATGCTTTCTCGACGAAAATCTCGCTCAAAGTAAATTTTCAAAACGATTGTGTTTTTTGCATGATTCCGTACTCGTCTGATATAGCAGAATGCAGCAAAGCAAAGATTCTTTCGTTCCCATCGCAGTTTGCAACAACTAACACGATCTCAGAAGAACGAAGCAAGTAAATATACATTCATATCATTTCTGCAGAATCATGCACATCAATCTACATTGAAGTCATTTTTGTTGTGCTTCTGTGCTTTTGTACGTGGTGTATGCTTTCTCGCCGAAAATCTCGCTCAAAGTAAATTTTCAAAACGATTGTGTTTTTTGCATGATTACTTACTCGTCTGATATAGCAGAATGCAGCAAAGCAAAGATTCTTCCGTTTTCATCGCAGTTTCCAACAGTAAATACGATATAATCAGAATGAAGCAAGTAAATATACATTCATGTCATTTCTGCAGAATCATGCAGATAAATCTACATTGAAGTCATTTATGTTGTGCTTCTGTGCTTTTGTACGTGGTGTATGCTTTCTCGCCGAAAATCTCGCTCAAAGTAAATTTTCAAAACGATTGTGTTTTTTGCATGATTCCTTACTCGTCTGATATAGCAGAATGCAGCAAAGCAAAGATTCTTTCGTTCCCATCGCAGTTTGCAACAACTAACACGATCTCAGAAGAACGAAGCAAGTAAATATACATTCATGTCATTTCTGCAGAATCATGCACATAAATCTACATTGAAGTCATTTATGTTGTGCTTCTGTGCTTTTAAACGTAGTGTATTCTTTCTCGACTAAAATCTCGCTCAAAGTAAATTTTCACCCACATTGTATGTTTGCTGACTCGCCTGTTGGAGCAGAATGCAGCAAAGCAATGATTCTTCCGTTTCTACCGCAGTTTACAACAATTAACTCCATCTCAGAAGAATGAAGCAAGTAAATCTACATTCATGTCATTTCTGCAGAATCATGCACGTAAATGTACTTTGAAGTCATTTATGTTGTGCGTCTGTGATTTTGTACGTTTTGTATGCTTTCTCGACGAAAATCTCGCTCAAAGTAAATTTTCAAAACGATTGTGTTTTTTGCATGATTCCTTACTCGTCTGATATAGCAGAATGCAGCAAAGCAAAGATTCTTTCGTTCCCATCGCAGTTTCCAACAATTAACACGATCTCAGAAAAACGAAGCAAGTAAATATACATTCATGTCATTTCTGCAGAATCATGCACATCAATCTACATTGAAGTCACTTATGTTGTGCTCCTGTGCTTTTGTACGTGGTGTATGCTTTCTCGACGAAAATCTCGCTCAAAGTAAATTGTCAAAACGATTGTGTTTTTTGCATGATTCCTTACTCGCCTGATATAGCAGAATGCAGCAAAGCAAAGATTCTTCCGTTTACATCGCAGTTTCCAACAGTAAATACGATCTCAGAAGAACAAAGCAAGTAAAAGTACATTCATGTAATTTCTGCAGAATCATGCACATAAATCTACATTGAAGTCATTTATGTTGTGCTTCTGTGCTTTTGTACGTAGTGTATTCTTTCTCGACGAAAATCTCGCTCAAAGTAAAGTTTCAAAACGATTGTGTTTTTTGCATGAGTCCTTACTCGTCTGTTCGAGCAGAATACATCAAAGCAAAGATTCTTCCGTTTTCATCGCAGTTTCCAACAGTAAATACGATATAATCAGAATGTAGCAAGTAAATATACATTCATGTCATTTCTGCAGAATCATGCACATAAATGTACTTTGAAGTAATTTATGTTGTGCTTCAGTGCTTTTGTAAGTGGTGTATGCTTTCTCGACGAAAATCTCGCTCAAAGTAAATTTTCAAAACGATTGTGTTTTTTGCATGATTCCTTACTCGTCTGATATAGCAGAATGCAGCAAAGCAAAGATTATTTCGTTCCCATCGCAGTTTGCAACAAATAACACGATCTAAGAAGAACGAAGCAAGTAAATATACATTCAAATCATTTCTGCAGAATGATGCACATAAATGTACTTTGAAGTCATTTATGTTGTGCTTCTGTGCTTTTGTACGTGGTGTATGCTTTCTCGCCGAAAATCTCGCTCAAAGTAAATTTTCAAAACGATTGTGTTTTTTGCATGATTCCTTACTCGTCTGATATAGCAGAATGCAGCAAAGCAAAGATTCTTTCGTTCCCATCGCAGTTTGCAACAACTAACACGATCTCAGAAGAACGAAGCAAGTAAATATACATTCATGTCATTTCTGCAGAATCATGCACATCAATCTACATTGAAGTCATTTTTGTTGTGCTTCTGTGCTTTTGTACGTGGTGTATGCTTTCTCGCCGAAAATCTCGCTCAAAGTAAATTTTCAAAACGATTGTGTTTTTTGCATGATTCCTTACTCGTCTGATATAGCAGAATGCAGCAAAGCAAAGATTCTTCCGTTTTCATCGCAGTTTCCAACAGTAAATACGATATAATCAGAATGAAGCAAGTAAATATACATTCATGTCATTTCTGCAGAATCATGCAGATAAATCTACATTGAAGTCATTTATGTTGTGCTTCTGTGCTTTTGTACGTGGTGTATGCTTTCTCGCCGAAAATCTCGCTCAAAGTAAATTTTCAAAACGATTGTGTTTTTTGCATGATTCCTTACTCGTCTTATATAGCAGAATGCAGCAAAGCAAAGATTCTTTCGTTTCCATC
This sequence comes from Hydrolagus colliei, assembly GCA_035084275.1. NCBI lineage: Eukaryota > Metazoa > Chordata > Chondrichthyes > Chimaeriformes > Chimaeridae > Hydrolagus > Hydrolagus colliei. Next base: position 16,356,270 of record CM068758.1, read on the forward strand.
GCAGTTTCCAACAATTAACACGATCTCAGAAGAACGAAGCAAGTAAATATACATGCATGTCATTTCTGCAGAATCATGCACATCAATCTACATTGAAGTCATTTATGTTGTGCTTCTGTGCTTCTTTTGTACGTGGTGTATGCTTTCTTGCCGAAAATCTCGCTCAAAGTAAATTGTCAAAACGATTGTGTTTTTTGAATGATTACTTACTCGCCTGTTCGAGCAGAATGCATCAAAGCAAAGATTCTTCCGTTTTCATCGCAGTTTCCAACAGTAAATACGATATCATCAGAATGAAGCAAGTAAATATACATTCATGTCATTTCTGCAGAATCATGCACATAAATGTACTTTGAAGTCATTTATGTTGTGCCTCTGTGATTGTGTACGTAGTGTATGCTTTCTCGACGAAAATCTCGCTCAAAGTAAATTGTCAAAACGATTGTGTTTTTTGAATGATTACTTACTCGCCTGATATAGCAGAATGCATCAAAGCAAAGATTCTTCCGTTTACATCGCAGTTTCCAACAGTAAATACGATCTCAGAAGAATGAAGCAAGTAAAAGTACATTCATGTAATTTCTGCAGAATCATGCACATAAATCTACATTGAAGTCATTTATGTTGTGCTTCTGTGCTTTTGTACGTAGTGTATTCTTTCTCGACGAAAATCTCGCTCAAAGTAAAGTTTCAAAACGATTGTGTTTTTTGCATGAGTCCTTACTCGTCTGTTCGAGCAGAATACATCAAAGCAAAGATTCTTCCGTTTTCATCGCAGTTTCCAACAGTAAATACGATATAATCAGAATGTAGCAAGTAAATATACATTCATGTCATTTCTGCAGAATCATGCACATAAATGTACTTTGAAGTAATTTATGTTGTGCTTCAGTGCTTTTGTAAGTGGTGTATGCTTTCTCGACGAAAATCTCGCTCAAAGTAAATTTTCAAAACGATTGTGTTTTTTGCATGATTCCTTACTCGTCTGATATAGCAGAATGCAGCAAAGCAAAGATTATTTCGTTCCCATCGCAGTTTGCAACAAATAACACGATCTAAGAAGAACGAAGCAAGTAAATATACATTCAAATCATTTCTGCAGAATGATGCACATAAATGTACTTTGAAGTCATTTATGTTGTGCTTCTGTGCTTTTGTACGTGGTGTATGCTTTCTCGCCGAAAATCTCGCTCAAAGTAAATTTTCAAAACGATTGTGTTTTTTGCATGATTCCTTACTCGTCTGATATAGCAGAATGCAGCAAAGCAAAGATTCTTTCGTTCCCATCGCAGTTTGCAACAACTAACACGATCTCAGAAGAACGAAGCAAGTAAATATACATTCATGTCATTTCTGCAGAATCATGCACATCAATCTACATTGAAGTCATTTTTGTTGTGCTTCTGTGCTTTTGTACGTGGTGTATGCTTTCTCGCCGAAAATCTCGCTCAAAGTAAATTTTCAAAACGATTGTGTTTTTTGCATGATTCCTTACTCGTCTGATATAGCAGAATGCAGCAAAGCAAAGATTCTTTCGTTCCCATCGCAGTTTCCAACAATTAACACGATCTCAGAAAAACGAAGCAAGTAAATATACATGCATGTCATTTCTGCAGAATCATGCCCATAAATGTACTTTGAAGTAATTTATCTTGTGCTTCTGTGATTGTGTACGTAGTGTATGCTTTCTCGACGAAAATCTCGCTCAAAGTAAATTGTCAAAACGATTGTGTTTTTTGCATGATTCCTTACTCGCCTGATATAGCAGAATGCAGCAAAGCAAAGATTCTTCCGTTTTCATCGCAGTTTCCAACAGTAAATACGATATCATCAGAATGAAGCAAGTAAATATACATTCATGTCATTTCTGCAGAATCATGCACATAAATCTACATTGAAGTCACTTATGTTGTGCTTCTGTGCTTTTGTACGTGGTGTATGCTTTCTCGCCGAAAATCTCGCTCAAAGTAAATTTTCAAAACGATTGTGTTTTTTGCATGATTCCTTACTCGTCTGATATAGCAGAATGCAGCAAAGCAAAGATTCTTTCGTTCCCATCGCAGTTTGCAACAACTAACACGATCTCAGAAGAACGAAGCAAGTAAATATACATTCATGTCATTTCTGCAGAATCATGCACATCAATCTACATTGAAGTCATTTTTGTTGTGCTTCTGTGCTTTTGTACGTGGTGTATGCTTTCTCGCCGAAAATCTCGCTCAAAGTAAATTTTCAAAACGATTGTGTTTTTTGCATGATTCCTTACTCGTCTGATATAGCAGAATGCAGCAAAGCAAAGATTCTTTCGTTCCCATCGCAGTTTCCAACAATTAACACGATCTCAGAAAAACGAAGCAAGTAAATATACATGCATGTCACTTCTGCAGAATCATGCCCATAAATGTACTTTGAAGTAATTTATCTTGTGCTTCTGTGATTGTGTACGTAGTGTATGCTTTCTCGACGAAAATCTCGCTCAAAGTAAATTGTCAAAACGATTGTGTTTTTTGCATGATTCCTTACTCGCCTGATATAGCAGAATGCAGCAAAGCAAAGATTCTTCCGTTTTCATCGCAGTTTCCAACAGTAAATACGATATCATCAGAATGAAGCAAGTAAATATACATTCATGTCATTTCTGCAGAATCATGCACATAAATCTACATTGAAGTCACTTATGTTGTGCTTCTGTGCTTTTGTACGTGGTGTATGCTTTCTCGCCGAAAATCTCGCTCAAAGTAAATTTTCAAAACGATTGTGTTTTTTGCATGATTCCTTACTCGTCTGATATAGCAGAATGCAGCAAAGCAAAGATTCTTTCGTTCCCATCGCAGTTTGCAACAACTAACACGATCTCAGAAGAACGAAGCAAGTAAATATACATTCATATCATTTCTGCAGAATGATGCACATAAATGTACTTTGAAGTAATTTATGTTGTGCTTCAGTGCTTTTGTAAGTGGTGTATGCTTTCTCGACGAAAATCTCGCTCAAAGTAAATTTTCAAAACGATTGTGTTTTTTGCACGATTCCTTACTCGTCTGATATAGCAGAATGCAGCAAAGCAAAGATTCTTCCGTTTTCATCGCAGTTTCCAACAGTAAATACGATATAATCAGAATGAAGCAAGTAAATATACATTCATGTCATTTCTGCAGAATCATGCACATAAATCTACATTGAAGTCACTTATGTTGTGCTTCTGTGCTTTTATACGTAGTGTATTCTTTCTCGACTAAAATCTCGCTCAAAGTAAATTTTCACCCACATTGTATGTTTGCTGACTCGCCTGTTGGAGCAGAATGCAGCAAAGCAATGATTCTTCCGTTTCTACCGCAGTTTACAACAATTAACACGATCTCAGAAGAATGAAGCAAGTAAATCTACATTCATGTCATTTCTGCAGAATCATGCACGTAAATGTACTTTGAAGTCATTTATGTTGTGCGTCTGTGATTTTGTACGTGGTGTATGCTTTCTCGACGAAAATCTCGCTCAAAGTAAATTTTCAAAACGATTGTGTTTTTTGCATGATTCCTTACTCGTCTGATATAGCAGAATGCAGCAAAGCAAAGATTCTTTCGTTCCCATCGCAGTTTGCAACAACTAACACGATCTCAGAAGAACGAAGCAAGTAAATATACATTCATATCATTTCTGCAGAATGATGCACATAAATGTACTTTGAAGTAATTTATGTTGTGCTTCAGTGCTTTTGTAAGTGGTGTATGCTTTCTCGACGAAAATCTCGCTCAAAGTAAATTTTCAAAACGATTGTGTTTTTTGCATGATTCCTTACTCGTCTGATATAGCAGAATGCAGCAAAGCAAAGATTCTTTCGTTCCCATCGCAGTTTGCAACAACTAACACGATCTCAGAAGAACGAAGCAAGTAAATATACATTCATGTCATTTCTGCAGAATCATGCACATCAATCTACATTGAAGTCATTTTTGTTGTGCTTCTGTGCTTTTGTACGTGGTGTATGCTTTCTCGCCGAAAATCTCGCTCAAAGTAAATTTTCAAAACGATTGTGTTTTTTGCATGATTCCTTACTCGTCTGATATAGCAGAATGCAGCAAAGCAAAGATTCTTTCGTTCCCATCGCAGTTTCCAACAATTAACACGATCTCAGAAGAACGAAGCAAGTAAATATACATTCATATCATTTCTGCAGAATGATGCACATAAATGTACTTTGAAGTAATTTATGTTGTGCTTCAGTGCTTTTGTAAGTGGTGTATGCTTTCTCGCCGAAAATCTCGCTCAAAGTAAATTTTCAAAACGATTGTGTTTTTTGCATGATTCCTTACTCGTCTGATATAGCAGAATGCAGCAAAGCAAAGATTCTTCCGTTTTCATCGCAGTTTCCAACAGTAAATACGATATCATCAGAATGAAGCAAGTAAATATACATTCATGTCATTTCTGCAGAATCATGCACATAAATGTACTTTGAAGTCATTTATGTTGTGCCTCTGTGATTGTGTACGTAGTGTATGCTTTCTCGACGAAAATCTCGCTCAAAGTAAATTGTCAAAACGATTGTGTTTTTTGAATGATTACTTACTCGCCTGATATAGCAGAATGCATCAAAGCAAAGATTCTTCCGTTTACATCGCAGTTTCCAACAGTAAATACGATCTCAGAAGAATGAAGCAAGTAAAAGTACATTCATGTAATTTCTGCAGAATCATGCACATAAATCTACATTGAAGTCATTTATGTTGTGCTTCTGTGCTTTTGTACGTAGTGTATTCTTTCTCGACGAAAATCTCGCTCAAAGTAAAGTTTCAAAACGATTGTGTTTTTTGCATGAGTCCTTACTCGTCTGTTCGAGCAGAATACATCAAAGCAAAGATTCTTCCGTTTTCATCGCAGTTTCCAACAGTAAATACGATATAATCAGAATGTAGCAAGTAAATATACATTCATGTCATTTCTGCAGAATCATGCACATAAATGTACTTTGAAGTAATTTATGTTGTGCTTCAGTGCTTTTGTAAGTGGTGTATGCTTTCTCGACGAAAATCTCGCTCAAAGTAAATTTTCAAAACGATTGTGTTTTTTGCATGATTCCTTACTCGTCTGATATAGCAGAATGCAGCAAAGCAAAGATTATTTCGTTCCCATCGCAGTTTGCAACAAATAACACGATCTAAGAAGAACGAAGCAAGTAAATATACATTCAAATCATTTCTGCAGAATGATGCACATAAATGTACTTTGAAGTCATTTATGTTGTGCTTCTGTGCTTTTGTACGTGGTGTATGCTTTCTCGCCGAAAATCTCGCTCAAAGTAAATTTTCAAAACGATTGTGTTTTTTGCATGATTCCTTACTCGTCTGATATAGCAGAATGCAGCAAAGCAAAGATTCTTTCGTTCCCATCGCAGTTTGCAACAACTAACACGATCTCAGAAGAACGAAGCAAGTAAATATACATTCATGTCATTTCTGCAGAATCATGCACATCAATCTACATTGAAGTCATTTTTGTTGTGCTTCTGTGCTTTTGTACGTGGTGTATGCTTTCTCGCCGAAAATCTCGCTCAAAGTAAATTTTCAAAACGATTGTGTTTTTTGCATGATTCCTTACTCGTCTGATATAGCAGAATGCAGCAAAGCAAAGATTCTTCCGTTTTCATCGCAGTTTCCAACAGTAAATACGATATAATCAGAATGAAGCAAGTAAATATACATTCATGTCATTTCTGCAGAATCATGCACATCAATCTACATTGAAGTCACTTATGTTGTGCTTCTGTGCTTTTGTACGTGGTGTATGCTTTCTCGACGAAAATCTCGCTCAAAGTAAATTTTCAAAACGATTGTGTTTTTTGCATAATTCCTTAGTCGTCTGATATAGCAGAATGAAGCAAAGCAAAGATTCTTTCGTTTCCATCGCAGTTTCCAACAATTAACACGATCTCAGAAGAACGGAGCAAGTAAATATACATGCATCTCATTTCTGCAGAATCATGCACATCAATCTACATTGAAGCCATTTATGTTGTGCTTCTGTGATTGTGTACGTAGTGTATGCTTTCTCGACGAAAATCTCGTTCAAAGTAAATTGTCAAAACGATTGTGTTTTTTGAATGATTACTTACTCGCCTGTTCGAGCAGAATGCATCAAAGCAAAGATTCTTCCGTTTTCATCGCAGTTTCCAACAGTAAATACGATATCATCAGAATGAAGCAAGTAAATATACATTCATGTCATTTCTGCAGAATCATGCACATCAATCTACATTGAAGTCATTTTTGTTGTGCTTCTGTGCTTTTGTACGTGGTGTATGCTTTCTCGCCGAAAATCTCGCTCAAAGTAAATTTTCAAAACGATTGTGTTTTTTGCATGATTCCTTACTCGTCTGATATAGCAGAATGCAGCAAAGCAAAGATTCTTTCGTTCCCATCGCAGTTTCCAACAATTAACACGATCTCAGAAAAACGAAGCAAGTAAATATACATGCATCTCATTTCTGCAGAATCATGCACATCACTTTGAAGTCATTTATGTTGTGCTTCTGTGATTGTGTACGTAGTGTATGCTTTCTCGACGAAAATCTCGCTCAAAGTAAATTGTCAAAACGATTGTGTTTTTTGAATGATTACTTACTCGCCTGTTCGAGCAGAATGCATCAAAGCAAAGATTCTTCCGTTTTCATCGCAGTTTCCAACAGTAAATACGATATCATCAGAATGAAGCAAGTAAATATACATTCATGTCATTTCTGCAGAATCATGCACATCAATCTACATTGAAGTCATTTATGTTGTGCTTCTGTGCTTTTGTACGTGGTGTATGCTTTCTCGACGAAAATCTCGCTCAAATTAAATTTTCACCTATATTGTATGTTTGCTTACTCGCCTGTTGGAGCAGAATGCAGCAAAGCAATGATTCTTCCGTTTCTACCGCAGTTTACAACAATTAACACGATCTCAGAAGAATGAAGCAAGTAAATATACATTCATGTCATTTCTGCAGAATCATGCACGTAAATGTACTTTGAAGTCATTTATGTTGTGCGTCTGTGCTTTTGTACGTGGTGTATGCTTTCTCGCCGAAAATCTCGCTCAAAGTAAATTTTCAAAACGATTGTGTTTTTTGCATGATTCCTTCCTCGTCTGATATAGCAGAATGTAGCAAAGCAAAGATTCTTTCGTTCCCATCGCAGTTTCCAACAATTAACACGATCTCAGAAGAACGAAGCAAGTAAATATACATTCATGTCATTTCTGCAGAATCATGCACGTAAATGTACATTGAAGTCATTTATGTTGTGCCTCTGTGATTGTGTACGTAGTGTATGCTTTCTCGACGAAAGTCTCGCTCAAAGTAAATTGTCAAAACGATTGTGTTTTTTGAATGATTACTTACTCGCCTGATATAGCAGAATGCATCAAAGCAAAGATTCTTCCGTTTACATCGCAGTTTCCAACAGTAAATACGATCTCAGAAGAATGAAGCAATTAAAAGTACATTCATGTAATTTCTGCAGAATCATGCACATAAATCTACATTGAAGTCATTTATGTTGTGCTTCTGTGCTTTTCTACGTAGTGTATTCTTTCTCGACGAAAATCTCGCTCAAAGTAAAGTTTCAAAACGATTGTGTTTTTTGCATGATTCGTTACTCGTCTGTTCGAGCAGAATACATCAAAGCAAAGATTCTTCCGTTTTCATCGCAGTTTCCAACAGTAAATACGATATAATCAGAATGTAGCAAGTAAATATACATTCATGTCATTTGTGCAGAATCATGCACGTAAATCTACATTGAAGTCACTTATGTTGTGCTTCTGTGCTTTTGTACGTGGTGTATGCTTTCTCGCCGAAAATCTCGCTCAAAGTAAATTTTCAAATCGATTGTGTTTTTTGCATGATTCCTTAGTCGTCTGATATAGCAGAATGAAGCAAAGCAACGATTCTTTCGTTTCCATCGCAGTTTCCAACAATTAACACGATCTCAGAAGAACGAAGCAAGTCAATATACATGCATGTCATTTCTGCAGAATCATGCACATCAATCTACATTGAAGTCATTTATGTTGTGCTTCTGTGCTTCTTTTGTACGTGGTGTATGCTTTCTCGCCGAAAATCTCGCTCAAAGTAATTTTTCAAAACGATTGTGTTTTTTGCATGATTCCTTACTCGTCTGATATAGCAGAATGCAGCAAAGCAAAGATTCTTTCGTTCCCATCGCAGTTTGCCACAATTAACACGATCTCAGAAGAACGAAGAAAGTAAATATACATTCATGTCATTTCTGCATAATCATGCACATAAATCTACATTGAAGTCATTTATGTTGTGTTTCTGTGATTGTGTACGTAGTGTATGCTTTCTCGACGAAAATCTCGCTCAAAGTAAATTGTCAAAACGATTGTGTTTTTTGAATGATTACTTACTCGCCTGTTCGAGCAGAATGCATCAAAGCAAAGATTCTTCCGTTTTCATCGCAGTTTCCAACAGTAAATACGATATCATCAGAATGAAGCAAGTAAATATACATTCATGTCATTTCTGCAGAATCATGCACATCAATCTACATTGAAGTCATTTTTGTTGTGCTTCTGTGCTTTTGTACGTGGTGTATGCTATCTCGCCGAAAATCTCGCTCAAAGTAAATTTTCAAAACGATTGTGTTTTTTGCATGATTCCTTACTCGTCTGATATAGCAGAATGCAGCAAAGCAAAGATTCTTTCGTTCCCATCGCAGTTTCCAACAATTAACACGATCTCAGAAAAACGAAGCAAGTAAATATATATGCATGTCATTTCTGCAGAATCAATCCCATAAATGTACTTTGAAGTAATTTATCATGTGCTTCTGTGATTTTGTACGTAGTGTATGCTTTCTCGACGAAAATCTCGCTCAAAGTAAATTGTCAAAACGATTGTGTTTTTTGAATGATTACTTACTCGCCTGTTCGAGCAGAATGCATCAAAGCAAAGATTCTTCCGTTTTCATCGCAGTTTCCAACAGTAAATACGATATCATCAGAATGAAGCAAGTAAATATACGTGCATGTCATTTCTGCAGAATCATGCATATCAATCTACATTGAAGTCATTTATGTTGTGCTTCTGTGCTTTTGTACGTGGTGTATGCTTTCTCGACGAAAATCTCGCTCAAAGTAAATTTTCAAAACGATTGTGTTTTTTGCATGATTCCTTACTCGTCTGATATAGCAGAATGCAGCAAAGCAAAGATTATTCCGTTTTCATCGCAGTTTCCAACAGTACACACGATATAATCAGAATGAAGCAAGTAAATATACATTCATGTCATTAGTGCAGAATCATGCACATAAATCTACATTGAAGTCACTTATGTTGTGCTTCTGTGCTTTTGTACGTGGTGTATGCTTTCTCGCCGAAAATCTCGCTCAAAGTAAATTTTCAAAACGATTGTGTTTTTTGCATGATTCCTTACTCGTCTGATATAGCAGAATGCAGCAAAGCAAAGATTGTTTCGTTCCCATCGCAGTTTCCAACAATTAACACGATCTCAGAAGAACGAAGCATGTAAATATACATTCATGTCATTTCTGCAGAATCATGCACATAAATGTACATTGAAGTCATTTATGTTGTGCTTCTGTGCTTTTGTACGTAGTGTATTCTTTCTCGACGAAAAGCTCGCTCAAAGTAAATTTTCAAAACGATTGTGTTTTTTGCATGATTCCTTACTCGTCTGTTCGAGCAGAATACATCAAAGCAAAGATTCTTCCGTTTTCATCGCAGTTTCCAACAGTAAATACGATATAATCAGAATGAAGCAAGTAAATATACATTCATGTCATTTCTGCAGAATCATGCACATAAATCTACATTGAAGTCACTTATGTTGTGCTTCTGTGCTTTTGTACGTGGTGTATGCTTTCTCGCCGAAAATCTCGCTCAAAGTAAATTTTCAAAACGATTGTGTTTTTTGCATAATTCCTTAGTCGTCTGATATAGCAGAATGAAGCAAAGCAAAGATTCTTTCGTTTCCATCGCAGTTTCCAACAATTAACACGATCTCAGAAGAACGAAGCAAGTAAATATACATGCATGTCATTTCTGCAGAATCATGCACATCAATCTACATTGAAGTCATTTATGTTGTGCTTCTGTGCTTCTTTTGTACGCGGTGTATGCTTTCTTGCCGAAAATATCGCTCAAAGTAAATTGTCAAAACGATTGTGTTTTTTGAATGATTACTTCCTCGCCTGTTCGAGCAGAATGTATCAAAGCAAAGATTCTTCCGTTTTCATCGCAGTTTCCAACAATTAACACGATCTCAGAAGAACGAAGCAAGTAAATATATATTCATATCATTTCTGCAGAATGATGCACATAAATGTACTTTGAAGTAATTTATGTTGTGCTTTTGTAAGTGGTGTATGCTTTCTCGACGAAAATCTCGCTCAAAGTAAATTTTCAAAACGATTGTGTTTTTTGCATGATTCCTTACTCGTCTGATATAGCAGAATGCAGCAAAGCAAAGATTATTTCGTTCCCATCGCAGTTTGCAACAACTAACACGATCTCAGAAGAACGAAGCAAGTAAATATACATTCATATCATTTCTGCAGAATGATGCACATCAATGTACTTTGAAGTCATTTATGTTGTGCTTCTGTGCTTTTGTACGTGGTGTATGCTTTCTCGCCGAAAATCTCGCTCAAAGTAAATGTTCAAAACGATTGTGTTTTTTGCATGATTCCTTACTCGTCTGATATAGCAGAATGCAGCAAAGCAAAGATTCTTCCGTTTTCATCGCAGTTTCCAACAGTAAATACGATATAATCAGAATGAAGCAAGTAAATATACACATTCATGTCATTTCTGCAGAATCATGCACATAAATCTACATTGAAGTCACTTATGTTGTGCTTCTGTGCTTTTGTACGTGGTGTATGCTTTCTCGCCGAAAATCTCGCTCAAAGTAAATTTTCAAAACGATTGTGTTTTTTGCATAATTCCTTAGTCGTCTGATATAGCAGAATGAAGCAAAGCAAAGATTCTTTCGTTTCCATCGCAGTTTCCAACAATTAACAAGATCTCAGAAGAACGAAGCAAGTAAATATACATGCATGTCATTTCTGCAGAATCATGCACATCAATCTACATTGAAGTCATTTATGTTGTGCTTCTGTGCTTCTTTTGTACGCGGTGTATGCTTTCTTGCCGAAAATATCGCTCAAAGTAAATTGTCAAAACGATTGTGTTTTTTGAATGATTACTTCCTCGCCTGTTCGAGCAGAATGCATCAAAGCAAAGATTCTTCCGTTTTCATCGCAGTTTCCAACAATTAACACGATCTCAGAAGAACGAAGCAAGTAAATATATATTCATATCATTTCTGCAGAATGATGCACATAAATGTACTTTGAAGTAATTTATGTTGTGCTTCAGTGCTTTTGTAAGTGGTGTATGCTTTCTCGACGAAAATCGCGCTCAAAGTAAATTTTCAAAACGATTGTGTTTTTTGCATAATTCTTAGTCGTCTGATATAGCAGAATGAAGCAAAGCAAAGATTCTTTCGTTTCCATCGCAGTTTCCAACAATTAACACGATCTCAGAAGAACGAAGCAAGTAAATATACATGCATGTCATTTCTGCAGAATCATGCACATCAATCTACATTGAAGTCATTTATGTTGTGCTTCTGTGCTTCTTTTGTACGCGGTGTATGCTTTCTTGCCGAAAATCTCGCTCAAAGTAAATTTTCAAAACGATTGTGTTTTTTGCATGATTCCTTACTCGTCTGATATAGCAGAATGCAGCAAAGCAAAGATTATTTCGTTCCCATCGCAGTTTGGAACAACTAACACGATCTCAGAAGAACGAAGCAAGTAAATATACATTCATATCATTTCTGCAGAATGATGCACATAAATGTACTTTGAAGTCATTTATATTGTGCTTCTGTGCTTTTGTACGTGGTGTATGCTTTCTCGCCGAAAATCTCGCTCAAAGTAAATTTTCAAAACGATTGTGTTTTTTGCATGATTCCTTACTCGTCTGATATAGCAGAATGCAGCAAAGCAAAGATTATTTCGTTCCCATCGCAGTTTGCAACAACTAACACGATCTCAGAAGAACGAAGCAAGTAAATATACATTCATATCATTTCTGCAGAATGATGCACATAAATGTACTTTGAAGTCATTTATGTTGTGCTTCTGTGGTTTTGTACGTGGTGTATGCTTTCTCGCCGAAAATCTCGCTCAAAGTAAATTTTCAAAACGATTGTGTTTTTTGCATGATTCCTTACTCGTCTGATATAGCAGAATGCAGCAAAGCAAAGATTCTTCCGTTTTCATCGCAGTTTCCAACAGCAAATACGATATAATCAGAATGAAGCAAGTAAATATACACATTCATGTCATTTCTGCAGAATCATGCACATAAATCTACATTGAAGTCACTTATGTTGTGCTTCTGTGCTTTTGTACGTGGTGTATGCTTTCTCGCCGAAAATCTCGCTCAAAGTAAATTTTCAAAACGATTGTGTTTTTTGCATAATTCCTTAGTCGTCTGATATAGCAGAATGAAGCAAAGCAAGGATTATTTCGTTTCCATCGCAGTTTCCAACAATTAACACGATCTCAGAAGAACGGAGCAAGTAAATATACATGCATCTCATTTCTGCAGAATCATGCACATCAATCTACATTGAAGTCATTTATGTTGTGCTTCTGTGATTGTGTACGTAGTGTATGCTTTCTCGACGAAAATCTCGCTCAAAGTAAATTGTCAAAACGATTGTGTTTTTTGAATGATTACTTACTCGCCTGTTCGAGCAGAATGCATCAAAGCAAAGATTCTTCCGTTTTCATCGCAGTTTCCAACAGTAAATACGATATCATCAGAATGAAGCAAGTAAATATACATTCATGTCATTTCTGCAGAATCATGCACATCAATCTACATTGAAGTCATTTATGTTTTGCTTCTGTGCTTTTGTACGTGGTGTATGCTTTCTCGACGAAAATCTCGCTCAAATTAAATTTTCACCCATATTGTATGTTTGCTCACTCGCCTGTTGGAGCAGAATGCAGCAAAGCAATGATTCTTCCGTTTCTACCGCAGTTTACAACAATTAACACGATCTCAGAAGAATGAAGCAAGTAAATATACATTCATGTCATTTATGCAGAATCATGCACGTAAATGTACTTTGAAGTCATTTATGTTGTGCGTCTGTGCTTTTGTACGTGGTGTATGCTTTCTCGCCGAAAATCTCGCTCAAAGTAAATTTTCAAAACGATTGTGTTTTTTGCATGATTCCTTCCTCGTCTGATATAGCAGAATGCAGCAAAGCAAAGATTCTTTCGTTCCCATCGCAGTTTCCAACAATTAACACGATCTCAGAAGAACGAAGCAAGTAAATATACATTCATGTCATTTCTGCAGAATCATGCACATAAATGTACTTTGAAGTCATTTATGTTGTGCCTCTGTGATTGTGTACGTAGTGTGAAACTAAAAAATCGTCTCAGTACCTTGGTTGGGGTTTCTGTTCACAAATATGTGACTCGGGTGTGTGATTCAAACAAGTTTATTTAGCATTCATGAAGCGGTGCACTATGTTGCTACAGACTCTCGTCCGTCTACTACTAGTGCACACCAACTACTAGTATACACACATCTTTATACAGTTTCAATTCTTTGTCTACCATATATGGGCATGGTTATACATTAATTACCTTATTTGGTCAGCAATATATGGCCTTGCAGTTGTCTTACAGAAACATCATGGCCTAGGAGTTAATGAGATATAGGCCAACTTCATCTTACAACAAGATAAGCATACAGACATCATGGTCTGGGAGTGAATGAGTTATAGGCCGGCTACATCTTACAACAAGATAAGCATATAGACATCATGGCCTGGGAGTGAATGAGTTATAGGTTATAGGCTGGCTAGAGCTTACAAGTATAAGATAGCCTAAAAGCAATATAAGATAACGAAGCCTAGAGCTTTACAATTATATCATAGCCTTGGTATGCCTGCCAGACACCCTTATGGCCCCTGTTATTCGCATCTTTCTGTAACAGGCTCACAGGTGTCGGCTAGAGGTAAAATCAAAGCGTAGTACAGGTTTGCAAGTAACTATTATGCGTAACGTACGTACAGGTTTGCAAGTAACTATTATGCGTTGCGTAGCAGACGAGCAAATAACCACTATTCGTACATGGCAGACGAGCTGACTTCTCATTCCTTCCTTTTTGTCATTCCATGACAACCTGCTACTCGAATGCTGAGAAATCATCGTCAGGAGCCATGTACAACATTGCTGCCGGGGCATCCCAGCCTGTCATCATAGACAGTATAAGTTTTTTAAATAAGGGTATACAACAACATAACACAACTACCAGGATTATAACAATTATGATAATAAATGTCAAAATTTTAGTCATCCAACCGCTAATCGACCAATCGGTCAACCAACCCCATATACCAGGGCTTACGTCAGTCTGATGCAATTCTCTGACTTGTTGTCGGATGTGTTGTACAATATTAGTAATATTCTCAGAAGCATCCGGAATATAGGTGCAACATTCAGAGCCAATCAAGGCACAAGTGCCTCCCTTTTCAGCAAGCAATATATCCAGAGCCATCCGGTTTTGGAGGGTTACAGTGCGAATAGCCACCATTTCAGCGGATATGTCTTGTAAGGCATCCGCGGTTGCATTCGCAACAGCCTCCAAAACCGTTTGTAAAGCCCCCAATGCTTGATTAGTACGGAGCAGACCGTATGGGGGCACAAATACCCCAAAAATCTGTTCGTACCATGCTACTGCTCTACGTGTGATATGGTTTTTTGTATGCGGGTGTTCCGAAAGTTTTGTAATATGCAGGTGTGGGACAACATGTCCAAGGTAACAGGAACCACTCCAGTTGGTTGGCAGCCATGGGTATGCCCAAGTCCCGCACACCCAGTATGTCCCATTAAATGAGGGTACTGGGTGGTCTGGGGGAGTAATGTGGATGATTGCCTCGTATTGGCTGCCCGTCACCTTACAAGAAGTATCATTGAGTGAGATGGTCGCCGAATCCTGCCGACTGGTGGCATTTCCTAATTACAGAGAATATGAACAATAACTCTCTCCCACTTTTGTCCCTGGGCCTGTTCGTATTATACAAACACTTCCATCTGTTTTCTCTACCTTGATACATGGTGGTTTTTGTGTGCAGTTATAATCTTGACGGTACATAGTATTATTGAGGGGAGAACAGGAAACTGTCTCATTAGTTAGCAAACCAGTCATATTAATACCCGATTGTTGCAGAGCCCGTATTGTCTGCATTTTGCTGAAAGGGACTATCAACATGGGAAAAACCCCTCCCGCACTGTGTGGGAGAGCCGCACACACCCAACAGCTTGATACTCCCAGCGTCACCGTTGTTTTGTACGCAGTGAGGAGAAAAGTATTTACTACTATGGAGCATTCTACTTCTGTGTCCAGCATCATCCCCAATATCATCAGAATCCCTGTCCATTTTGCAAGGCTGAAATGTGGATATCGTAGGCCCTGCCCAAGCAGTCTCTGTTTTTCTGATCGTGTCGGCCCACTTCGTCTCCCGAAGGCATCGAACGTCTTCCACCAGAGTGACAGGTAGTTCTTCATCGCCGACGTCCACAACTTCTTCGAGCTTCTTTCCACGACGTCTTCGAGCCTGTAGGAACAAAATTGTACCCTAGGACGGGACAATGGTGAAGACAGTAGCATCATGTTGTTTACACTTCATGATTGTTTACACTCAAGTCGTTTACAGTCATGTATGTGAACCCATTGATCTCTCCCCTCTAATTTAACTGCAGTTGGAGTTGAGAGGAGAACTTGGAAAGGACCTATCCACCGGGGGTCCAGGCATTTCCTGACCCAATTGCGAATCATAACATAATCACCGGGGTGTAAAGGAGGATCAGGTAAACTAATATTGTTAGAGGGACTGGAAACTGTTGTTTGATTAATACGGAGAATGGTAGAAAGAGTTTTGATATACTCCACCATGTCAGCAGACATATGAGTAAGCGAAGAGGAAGCCGAAGCCGACCAAGGGCCTATTAAAGAGCGCCCATAAATAATTTCTGCTGGAGATAACCGGGCAGTTCCAGTGGGGGCCGAGCGAATCTGAAACAATACAAGAGGCAAAAAGCGGACCCATGAAGAGCCATGCCCCCTTGTAAGTTTAGCCAGTTTTGTCTTAATCGTCTGATGGACTCGTTCCACTATGCCCGCCGCTTTGGGATGATAAACACAATGAAACGACTGTTTACTGTCTAAATGGGAACAGAGAGAGCGGTTAACCGAGGCAATAAAGTGCGGGCCGTTGTCGGAAACCAAACGACCAGGCACCCCAACACGAGGAATTATTACCCGTAACAACAATCGCACAACCGTCTCAGCAGTATTGTTTGCCGTTGGAAATGCTTCAACCCAACGGGAAAATACATCAATGATAACCAATAATACATAGTTGAAATTCTGACATTTAGGTAACTGAATAAAATCCATCTGAAGCACCTCAAATGGAAGTTGAGGTACAGGGGTATCACCGGTGACCACTGGGAACCCTTTCCCAGGATTGTGCTCAGAGCACAATAGGCACCGGAGGACAGCTTTCTCAGACAGCTGCATCATGCATGGGTGCCACCAGGTCTGTAGGAGCCACTCAGAGAGCTGTTTACCCCCCGAATGAGTCTGTTGGTGACCGCAGGCGACTACCCATCCTGCCAGCTCATCAGTCATGCAGGTCTGACCGACAGGGGTCATCCAGACCCCTTCCTCGGATAGGGCACAGCCTTCTTCAACCCATGACTGACGAGTTGCCACCGGAGCGTCCTCCTGGAGTAACACAATATCATAAACAGAGGGCATGTTAGTACGTTGTTTGGGAATAATGGGAACCACAGTTTTAACTGGATAGGTACCAAGTGGGGCCTCAGCCACTAGTTTGGCACATCTATCCGCATGTCCATTTCCAAGTGAGACCGGATCCTGGGCCAACGTGTGGGCAGAACATTTCACAACCGCTAACTGAGCAGGTTGCAGAGCAGATTGTAGGAGGTTGACAACTTCAGTACCGTTAGAAATGGGATGACCTGATGAAGTTAAAAATCCACGGTTTTCCCACAACCTCCCAAAATCATGAACCACGCCAAAGGCGTAGCGAAAGTCAGTATATATGGTAACCGGTTTTCCCACAGCGTGTTTACAAGCCGCCGGCAAGGGCAATTAGTTCACAGGCTTGGGCAGATTTAGGAGGAACCAGTTTCTTCATACAGACTGGGGTTCCATCCTGTAAGGAGCTGGAGCGAAAAGTATAAGTTATCCCAGAAGAAGTGTCTGCATGAAATGCCATTCTTGTCAGTATCTGTAAGAACTAAATTACAAGGTGAAATCTCACGTTTCTTTAAACATTTTCAGTTGTTAACATGACATTATCATTACCTACAGAAACACTTTCAGTTGATGTGGAAACCAAAGGGTTACGTAAAGTCATTTTGTCCACATAAACCAGAGTGCCTTCAGTCAGTGAATTTAAACTGCCCACAGTCAATGGCTGCAGTAAATTCTAACTGCTGCAAGTTAACTGCCACAAGCTAATTTATCCATATTTAATTTCTGCAAACATTTTAAGTAAATGCTGGAATATACAAAATATATGATACATAAAATATATCAGGCTTCATTTTTAAAAAAAGATCTTATATCTTCAAAGTTTACTCTATTTTATCGCTTCGTTCTTGCGTCAAATATTCCAAATTATTGGTTGTATTTTTACTTTGCTATTACTCAGTACATATGGAACGTGGGTAGTGTCTGGCTTATACTCTGCGTCCAGAGAAAAGTCAGACCTATCACGGTCCGGTACTTTTTAAATAATCCAAACCTATGGAACATGGATGAAATCTGGCCATACTCTGCGTCCAGAGCAAAGTCAGACCCACCATTGTCCACTTTAAATGCATCCATTACATAAACCATACTTCAATTTGCTTTCTTTTTTTTAATTACTGCTCATTCAAGCTAAACCATATACAGGTACAAACATTTTTTTTTACACACATCTTTTACACAAAAAAAAAGGTAACACATTGAGCTCAAGTTTTCTTAAGGACCGTACAGTCACAACTTCCTTCGGGGAAAAACTTTCAATTAGGAGTATTGTGACTGTTCGGATTGCTCTTTTTAAAGAATAGTTAGGGAGGCACAAGTCTATCAATAATATGCAGAGTGGCCTCAAACTCATGTTGTGACTTTTGGCCTTCCCCAAATACTCATTCAAAGGGTCGCAACATACCCCATAGAGACCGTAAATTCAGGTAGCAATTGCTTAAAATTTGTTTTTTTTTCACCTGACATTTTGTCATCACACTTTCTTTTTAATCAGAACAAGTGGTGTTATTGGAACATCAAATCCAAATTGTTTTCATTTCAATTTTATGTGTTTTTACGTATTAAAAAAACGTATTCTCAGTCAGGTTAATTTAAAAAAATATGCCTGACTTGTTTGACTTTTCGAACGTAAGTCTCTACATTTGATTTTGTAATCAATTTTGTTTTAATCAATATTCATTTGGTTTTCGACTGTCTGGTCTTTGACTTTCATTTATCTGTTGTAGCATAACATAGTTAAACATATAAAACACAGTAAATATATATTGTTTTATCAATACATACTCTCCTCACACACTAACATCAACACTTATTAATTCTAGCCGTTACCGTCTTTCTCTTAACTACCGAATACTCTCCTGTGTTTAGTGCCACTGAATATCCTGTCGACTACGCCATTGTTAGAGATTCGACCATGAGTGAAATGCACTAGAGTCGTATCTCATCAAAACAGGTTGTTTATTCAGGCTAACCCGTCAGGGCTTGATACCAAACACAGGGATCCCTTAATGGTGTATACTGTCCAGCAAGAGATTGATTCTTTATCCTCTGCAACCTAATACTCTCTTCTGTTTGGTGGTGTATACTGTCCACCCCAATACTCTCCTCTGTTTAGTGGTGTATACTGTCCACCCCATTGTTTTTTAACTAACCCGAAGCTAATCGCAACTCTTTCTGATTTTCTGGCAACACTTTACACATAGACGTTAGGGGACACGGCCCCTCAGTTTTATCCACAATATTACCCATACTTTTGAAATTCTTATACTTTAATAATAAAAAAATTACAACCTTATACTTTAAACTAAAAATTCTTATACTTTAAATCTTATTCCTTACAACCTTAAACTTTAACTTACAACCTTATACTTTAAACTAAATTCTTATCCTTACAACCTTAAACTTTAATTCTTATACTTTAAACTAAATTCTTATCCTTACAACCTTAAACTTTAATTCTTATACTTTAAACTAAATTCTTATCCTTACAACCTTAAACTTTAATTCTTATACTTTAAACTAAATTCTTATCCTTACAACCTTAAACTTTAATTCTTATACTTTAAATCTTATTCCTTACAACCTTAAACTTTAAACTAAATTAACCTTAAATTCTAAACTAAACCTCGTGCACTTTTGAACCTGCTGCACCCAGCTTGTACGCCTTTTTTATCCCGTTAACGGTCCTTACCCAGTAAGATTTGAACCTGCTGCACCCAGCTTGTACGCCTTTTTTATTCCGTCGACGGTCCTTACCCCGTAAGATTTGAACCTGCTGCACTCATATGTATAAAACTGTATAAAGATGTGTGTATACTAGTAGTTGGTGTGCACTAGTAGTAGACGGACGAGAGTCTGTAGCAACATAGTGCACCGCTTCATGAATGCTAAATAAACTTGTTTGAATCACACACCCGAGTCACATATTTGTGAACAGAAACCCCAACCAAGGTACTGAGACGATTTTTTTAGTTTCACATTTGGCGACGAGGATGGGATCTCGTGACGAATAAGACAGTGCGTAGACGGCGGGACAATCCCTGGGTTTGTTTTGCCTAAGTGAAATTGCGCAGCCCAGTGAGTATATCATCTATTTTTGAATACTCTCAGTGTTTTTCACCTACGTAATAGGCTTCCGGGGATGCACCAACCGTATGCGTAACTGATAGTCGTTAATGAGATCGGGATAAGAAAAGGTTGGTGGGTGTGTATTCGGTTAAAAACTTACTGAGGTAAGGACCGTTAACGGGATAAAAAAGGCGTACAAGCTGAGTGCAGCAGGTTCAAATCTTACTGGGTAAGGACCGTCGACGGGATAAAAAAGGCGTACAAGCTGGGTGCAGCAGGTTCAAATCTTACTGGGTAAGGACCGTTAACGGGATAAAAAAGGCGTACAAGCTGGGTGCAGCAGGTTCAAAAGTGCACGAGGTTTAGTTTAGAATTTAAGGTTAATTTAGTTTAAAGTTTAAGGTTGTAAGGAATAAGATTTAAAGTATAAGAATTAAAGTTTAAGGTTGTAAGGAATAAGATTTAAAGTATAAGAATTAAAGCTTAAGGTTGTAAGGAATAAGATTTAAAGTATAAGAATTTTTAGTTTAAAGTATAAGGTTGTAAGTTAAAGTTTAAGGTTGTAAGGAATAAGATTTAAAGTATAAGAATTTTTAGTTTAAAGTATAAGGTTGTAATTTTTTTATTATTAAAGTATAAGAATTTCAAAAGTATGGGTAATATTGTGGATAAAACTGAGGGGCCGTGTCCCCTAACGTCTATGTGTAAAGTGTTGCCAGAAAATCAGAAAGAGTTGCGATTAGCTTCGGGTTAGTTAAAAAACAATGGGGTGGACAGTATACACCACCAAACAGAGGAGAGTATTGGGGTGGACAGTATACACCACCAAACAGAAGAGAGTATTAGGTTGCAGAGGATAAAGAATCAATCTCTTGCTGGACAGTATACACCATTAAGGGATCCCTGTGTTTGGTATCAAGCCCTGACGGGTTAGCCTGAATAAACAACCTGTTTTGATGAGATACGACTCTAGTGCATTTCACTCATGGTCGAATCTCTAACAATGGCGTAGTCGACAGGATATTCAGTGGCACTAAACACAGGAGAGTATTCGGTAGTTAAGAGAAAGACGGTAACGGCTAGAATTAATAAGTGTTGATGTTAGTGTGTGAGGAGAGTATGTATTGATAAAACAATATATATTTACTGTGTTTTATATGTTTAACTATGTTATGCTACAACAGATAAATGAAAGTCAAAGACCAGACAGTCGAAAACCAAATGAATATTGATTAAAACAAAATTGATTACAAAATTAAATATAGAAACTTACGTGTGAAAATTCAAACAAGTCAGGCATATTTTTTTAAATTAACCTGACTGAGAATACGTTTTTTTAATACGTAAAAAAACATAAAATTGAAATGAAAACAATTTGGATTTGATGTTCCAATAACACCACTTGTTCTGATTAAAAAGAAAGTGTGATGACAAAATGTCAGGTGAAAAAAAAAAAAAAAATTTAAGCAATTGCTACCTGAATTTACGGTCTCTATGGGGTATGTTGCGACCCTTTGAATGAGTATTTGGGGAAGGCCAAAAGTCACAACATGAGTTTGAGGCCACTCTGCATATTATTGATAGACCTGTGCCTCCCTAACTATTCTTTAAAAAGAGCAATCCGAACAGTCACAATACTCCTAATTGAAAGTTTTTCCCCGAAGGAAGTTGTGACTGTACGGTCCTTAAGAAAACTTGAGCTCAATGTGTTACCTTTTTTTTGTGTAAAAGATGTGTATAAAAAATGTTTGTACCTGTATATGGTTTAGCTTGAATGAGCAGTAATTAAAAAAAAGAAAGCAAATTGAAGTATGGTTTATGTAATGGATGCATTTAAAGTGGACAATGGTGGGTCTGACTTTGCTCTGGACGCAGAGTATAAGCCAGACACTACCCACGTTCCATATGTACTGAGTAATAGCAAAGTAAAAATACAACCAATAATTTGGAATATTTGACGCAAGAACAAAGCGATAAAGTAGAGTAAACGTTATTTTGTGTATTCCAGCATTTACTTAAAATGTTTGTAGAAATTAAATATGGATAAATTAGCTTGTGGCAGTTAACTTGCAGCAGTTAGAATTTACTGCAGCCATTGACTGTGGGCAGTTTAAATTCACTGACTGCAGGCACTCTGGTTTATGTGGACAAAATGACTTTACGTAACCCTTTGGTTTCCACATCAACTGAAAGTGTTTCTGTAGGTAATGATAATGTCATGTTAACAACTGAAAATGTTTAAAGAAACGTGAGATTTCACCTTGTAATTTAGTTCTTACAGATACTGACAAGAATGGCATTTCATGCAGCCACTTCTTCTGGGATAACTTATACTTTTCACTCCAGCTCCTTACAGGATGGAACCCCAGTCTGTATGAAGAAACTGGTTCCTCCTAAATCTGCCCAAGCCTGTGAACTAATTGCCCTTGCGGAGGCTTGTAAACACGCTGTGGGAAAACCGATTACCATATATACTGACTCTCGCTACGCCTTTGGCGTGGTTCATGATTTTGGGAGGTTGTTGGAAAACCGTGGATTTTTAACTTCATCAGGTCATCCCATTTCTAACGGTACTGAAGTTGTCAACCTCCTACAATCTGCTCTGCAACCTGCTCAGTTAGCGGTTGTGAAATGTTCTGCCCACACGTTGGCCCAGGATCCGGTCTCACTTGGAAATGGACATGCGGATAGATGTGCCAAACTAGTGGCTGAGGCCCCACTTGGTACCTATCCCGTTAAAACTGTGGTTCCCATTATTCCCAAACAACGTACTAACATGCCCTCTGTTTATGATATTGTGTTACTCCAGGAGGACGCTCCGGTGGCAACTCGTCAGTCATGGGTTGAAGAAGGCTGTGCCCTATCCGAGGAAGGGGTCTGGATGACCCCTGTCGGTCAGACCTGCATGACTGATGAGCTGGCAGGATGGGTAGTCGCCTGCGGTCACCAACAGACTCATTCGGGGGGTAAACAGCTCTCTGAGTGGCTCCTACAGACCTGGTGACACCCATGCATGTTGCAGCTGTCTGAGAAAGCTGTCCTCCGGTGCCTGTTGTGCTCTGAGCACAATCCTGGGAAAGGGTTCCCAGTGGTCACCGGTGATACCCCTGTACCTCAACTTCCATTTGAGGTGCTTCAGATGGATTTTATTCAGTTACCTAAATGTCAGAATTTCAACTATGTATTGGTTATCATTGATGTATTTTCCCGTTGGGTTGAAGTATTTCCAACGGCAAACAATACTGCTGAGACGGTTGTGCGATTGTTGTTACGGGTAATAATTCCTCGTTTTGGGGTGCCTGGTCGTTTGGTTTCCGACAACGGCCCGCACTTTATTGCCTCTGTTAACCGTTCTCTCTGTTCCCATTTAGACATTAAACAGTCGTTTCATTGTGTTTATCATCCCAAAGTGGCGGGCATAGTGGAACGAGTCAATCAGACGATTAAGACAAAACTGGCTAAACTTACAAGGGGGCATGGCTCTTCATGGGTCCGCTTTTTGCCTCTTGTATTGTTTCAGATTCGCTCGGCCCCCACTGGAACTGCCCGGTTATCTCCAGCAGAAATTATTTATGGGCGCTCTTTAATAGGCCCTTGGTCGGCTTCGGCTTCCTCTTCGCTTACTCATATGTCTGCTGACATGGTGGAGTATATCAAAACTCTATCTACCATTCTCCGTATTAACCAAACAACAGTTTCCAGTTCCTCTAACAATATTAGTTTACCTGATCCTCCTTTACACCCCGGTGATTATGTTATGATTCGCAATTGGGTCAGGAAATGCCTGGACCCCCGGTGGATAGGTCCTTTCCAAGTTCTCCTCTCAACTCCAACTGCGGTTAAATTAGAGGGGAGAGATCATTGGGTTCACATACATGATTGTAAACGACTTGAGTGTAAACAATCATGAAGTGTAAACAACATGATGCTACTGCCTTCACCATTGTCCCGTCCTAGGGTACAATTTTGTTCCTACAGGCTCGAAGACGTCGTGGAAAGAAGCTCGAAGAAGTTGTGGACGTCGGCGATGAAGAACTACCTGTCACACTGGTGGAAGACGTTCGATGCCTTCGGGAGACGAAGTGGGCCGACACGATCAGAAAAACAGAGACTGCTTGGGCAGGGCCTACGATATCCACATTTCAGCCTTGCAAAATGGACAGGGATTCTGATGATATTGGGGATGATGCTGGACACAGAAGTAGAATGCTCCATAGTAGCAAATACTTTTCTCCTCACTGCGTACAAAACAACGGTGACGCTGGGAGTATCAAGCTGTTGGGTGTGTGCGGCTCTCCCACACAGTGCGGGAGGGGATTTTCCCATGTTGATAGTCCCTTTCAGCAAAATGCAGACAATACGGGCTCTGCAACAATCGGGTATTAATATGACTGGTTTGCTAACTAATGAGACAGTTTCCTGTTCTCCCCTCAATAATACTATGTACCGTCAAGATTATAACTACACACAAAAACCACCATGTATCAAGGTAGAGAAAACAGATGGAAGTGTTTGTATAATACGAACAGGCCCAGGGACAAAAGTGGGAGAGAGTTAGTGTTCATATTCTCTGTAATTAGGAAATGCCACCAGTCGGCAGGATTCGGCGACCATCTCACTCAATGATACTTCTTGTAAGGTGACGGGCAGCCAATACGAGGCAATCATCCACATTACTCCCCCAGACCACCCAGTACCCTCATTTAATGGGACATACTGGGTGTGCGGGACTTGGGCATACCCATGGCTGCCAACCAACTGGAGTGGTTCCTGTTACCTTGGACATGTTGTCCCACACCTGCATATTACAAAACTTTCGGAACACCCGCATACAAAAAACCATATCACACGTAGAGCAGTAGCATGGTACGAACAGATTTTTGGGGTATTTGTGCCCCCATACGGTCTGCTCCGTACTAATCAAGCATTGGGGGCTTTACAAACGGTTTTGGAGGCTGTTGCGAATGCAACCGCGGATGCCTTACAAGACATATCCGCTGAAATGGTGGCTATTCGCACTGTAA
Organism: Hydrolagus colliei; assembly: GCA_035084275.1. Taxonomy (NCBI): domain Eukaryota; kingdom Metazoa; phylum Chordata; class Chondrichthyes; order Chimaeriformes; family Chimaeridae; genus Hydrolagus; species Hydrolagus colliei. Next base: position 16,381,271 of record CM068758.1, read on the forward strand.
CCCTCCAAAACCGGATGGCTCTGGATATATTGCTTGCTGAAAAGGGAGGCACTTGTGCCTTGATTGGCTCTGAATGTTGCACCTATATTCCGGATGCTTCTGAGAATATTACTAATATTGTACAACACATCCAACAACAAGTCAGAGAATTGCATCAGACTGACGTAAGCCCTGGTATATGGGGTTGGTTGACCGATTGGTCGATTAGCGGTTGGATGACTAAAATTTTGACATTTATTATCATAATTGTTATAATCCTGGTAGATGTATTATGTTGTTGTATACCCTTATTTAAAAAACTTATACTATCTATGATGACAGGCTGGGATGCCCCGGCAGCAATGTTGTACATGGCTCCTGACGATGATTTCTCAGCATTCGAGTAGCAGGTTGTCATGGAATGACAAAAAGGAAGGAATGAGAAGTCAGCTCGTCTGCCATGTACGAATAGTGGTTATTTGCTCGTCTGCTACGTAACGCATAATAGTTACTTGCAAACCTGTACGTACGTTACGCATAATAGTTACTTGCAAACCTGTACTACGCTTTGATTTTACCTCTAGCCGACAACTGTGAGCCTGTTACAGAAAGATGCGAATAACAGGGGCCATAAGGGTGTCTGGCAGGCATACCAAGGCTATGATATAATTGTAAAGCTCTAGGCTTCGTTATCATCTTGCTTTTAGGCTATCTTATGTTGTAAGATGTAGCCGGCCTATAGCCTATAACTCATTCACTCCCAGGCCATGATGTCTGTATGCTTATCTTGTTGTAAGATGTAGCCGGCCTATAACTCATTCACTCCCAGACCATGATGTCTGTATGCTTATCTTGTTGTAAGATGAAGTTGGCCTATATCTCATTAACTCCTAGGCCATGATGTTTCTGTAAGACAACTGCAAGGCCATATATTGCTGACCAAATAAGGTAATTAATGTATAACCATGCCCATATATGGTAGACAAAGAATTGAAACTGTATAAAGATGTGTGTATACTAGCTGTTGGTGTGCACTAGTAGTAGACGGACGAGAGTCTGTAGCAACATAGTGCACCGCTTCATGAATGCTAAATAAACTTGTTTGAATCACACACCCGAGTCACATATTTGTGAACAGAAACCCCAACCAAGGTACTGAGACGATTTTTTTAGTTTCACACTACCATATGGTTATACATTAATTACCTTATTTGGTCAGCAATATATGGCCTTGCAGTTGTCTTACAGAAACATCATGGCCTAGGAGTTAATGAGATATAGGCCAACTTCATCTTACAACAAGATAAGCATACAGACATCATGGTCTGGGAGTGAATGAGTTATAGGCCGGCTACATCTTACAACAAGATAAGCATATAGACATCATGGCCTGGGAGTGAATGAGTTATAGGTTATAGGCCGGCTACAGCTTACAAGTATAAGATAGCCTAAAAGCAATATAAGATAACGAAGCCTAGAGCTTTACAATTATATCATAGCCTTGGTATGCCTGCCAGACACCCTTATGGCCCCTGTTATTCGCATCTTTCTGTAACAGGCTCACAGGTGTCGGCTAGAGGTAAAATCAAAGCGTAGTACAGGTTTGCAAGTAACTATTATGCGTAACGTACGTACAGGTTTGCAAGTAACTATTATGCGTTGCGTAGCAGACGAGCAAATAACCACTATTCGTACATGGCAGACGAGCTGACTTCTCATTAGTGTATGCTTTCTCGACGAAAATCTCGCTCAAAGTAAATTGTCAAAACGATTGTGTTTTTTGAATGATTACTTACTCGCCTGATATAGCAGAATGCATCAAAGCAAAGATTCTTCCGTTTACATCGCAGTTTCCAACAGTAAATACGATCTCAGAAGAATGAAGCAAGTAAAAGTACATTCATGTAATTTCTGCAGAATCATGAACATAAATCTACATTGAAGTCATTTATGTTGTGCTTCTGTGCTTTTCTACGTAGTGTATTCTTTCTCGACGAAAATCTCGCTCAAAGTAAAGTTTCAAAACGATTGTGTTTTTTGCATGATTCGTTACTCGTCTGTTCGAGCAGAATACATCAAAGCAAAGATTCTTCCGTTTTCATCGCAGTTTCCAACAGTAAATACGATATAATCAGAATGTAGCAAGTAAATATACATTCATGTCATTTCTGCAGAATCATGCACATAAATCTACATTGAAGTCACTTATGTTGTGCTTCTGTGCTTTTGAAAGTATGCTTTCTCGCCGAAAATCTCGCTCAAAGTAAATTTTCAAAACGATTGTGTTGTTTGCATAATTCCTTAGTCGTCTGATATAGCAGAATGAAGCAAAGCAAAGATTCTTTCGTTTCCATCGCAGTTTCCAACAATTAACACGATCTCACAAGAACGAAGCAAGTAAATATACATTCATATCATTTCTGCAGAATGATGCACATAAATGTACTTTGAAGTAATTTATGTTGTGCTTCAGTGCTTTTGTAAGTGGTGTATGCTTTCTCGACGAAAATCTCGCTCAAAGTAAATTTTCAAAACGATTGTGTTTTTCGCATGATTCCTTACACGTCTGATATAGCAGAATGCAGCAAAGCAAAGATTATTTCGTTCCCATCGCAGTTTGCAACAACTAACACGATCTCTGAAGAACGAAGCAAGTAAATATACATTCATATCATTTCTGCAGAATGATGCACATAAATGTACTTTGAAGTCATTTATGTTGTGCTTCTGTGCTTTTGTACGTGGTGTATGCTTTCCCGCCGAAAATCTCGCTCAAAGTAAATTTTCAAAACGATTGTGTTTTTTGCATGATTCCTTACTCGTCTGATATAGCAGAATGCAGCAAAGCAAAGATTCTTTCGTTCCCATCGCAGTTTGCAACAACTAACACGATCTCAGAAGAACGAAGCAAGTAAATATACATTCATGTCATTTCTGCAGAATCATGCACATCAATCTACATTGAAGTCATTTTTGTTGTGCTTCTGTGCTTTTGTACGTGGTGTATGCTTTCTCGCCGAAAATCTCGCTCAAAGTAAATTTTCAAAACGATTGTGTTTTTTGCATGATTCCTTACTCGTCTGATATAGCAGAATGCAGCAAAGCAAAGATTCTTCCGTTTTCATCGCAGTTTCCAACAGTAAATACGATATAATCAGAATGAAGCAAGTAAATATACATTCATGTCATTTCTGCAGAATCATGCACATAAATCTACATTGAAGTCATTTATGTTGTGCTTCTGTGCTTTTGTACGTGGTGTATGCTTTCTCGCCGAAAATCTCGCTCAAAGTAAATTTTCAAAACGATTGTGTTTTTTGCATGATTCCTTACTCGTCTGTTCGAGCAGAATACATCAAAGCAAAGATTCTTCCGTTTTCAACGCAGTTTCCAACAGTAAATACGATATAATCAGAATGAAGCAAGTAAATATACATTCATGTCATTTCTGCAGAATCATGCACATACATCTACATTGAAGTCACTTATGTTGTGCTTCTGTGCTTTTGTACGTGGTGTATGCTTTCTCGCCGAAAATCTCGCTCAAAGTAAATTTTCAAAACGATTGTGTTTTTTGCATAATTCCTTAGTCGTCTGATATAGCAGAATGAAGCAAAGCAAAGATTATTTCGTTTCCATCGCAGTTTCCAACAATTAACACGATCTCAGAAGAACGGAGCAAGTAAATATACATGCATCTCATTTCTGCAGAATCATGCACATCAATCTACATTGAAGTCATTTATGTTGTGCTTCTGTGATTGTGTACGTAGTGTATGCTTTCTTGCCGAAAATCTCGCTCAAAGTAAATTGTCAAAACGATTGTGTTTTTTGAATGATTACTTACTCGCCTGTTCGAGCAGAATGCATCAAAGCAAAGATTCTTCCGTTTTCATCGCAGTTTCCAACAGTAAATACGATATCATCAGAATGAAGCAAGTAAATATACATTCATGTCATTTCTGCAGAATCATGCACATCAATCTACATTGAAGTCATTTATGTTGTGCTTCTGTGCTTTTGTACGTGGTGTATGCTTTCTCGACGAAAATCTCGCTCAAATTAAATTTTCACCCATATTGTATGTTTGCTCACTCGCCTGTTGGAGCAGAATGCAGCAAAGCAATGATTCTTCCGTTTCTACCGCAGTTTAAAACAATTAACACGATCTTAGAAGAATGAAGCAAGTAAATATACATTCATGTCATTTCTGCAGAATCATGCACGTAAATGTACTTTGAAGTCATTTATGTTGTGCTTCTGTGCTTTTGTACGTGGTGTATGCTTTTGAGAAGTCAGCTCGTCTGCCATGTACGAATAGTGGTTATTTGCTCGTCTGCTACGCAACGCATAATAGTTACTTGCAAACCTGTACGTACGTTACGCATAATAGTTACTTGCAAACCTGTACTACGCTTTGATTTTACCTCTAGCCGACACCTGTGAGCCTGTTACAGAAAGATGCGAATAACAGGGGCCATAAGGGTGTCTGGCAGGCATACCAAGGCTATGATATAATTGTAAAGCTCTAGGCTTCGTTATCATCTTGCTTTTAGGCTATCTTATACTTGTAAGCTGTAGCCGGCCTATAACCTATAACTCATTCACTCCCAGGCCATGATGTCTATATGCTTATCTTGTTGTAAGATGTAGCCGGCCTATGGCCTATAACTCATTCACTCCCAGGCCATGATGTCTGTATGCTTATCTTGTTGTAAGATGCAGTTGACCTATAACTCATTAACTCATAGGCCATGATGTTTCTGTAAGACAACTGCAAGGCCATATATTGCTGACCAAATAAGGTAATTAATGTATAACCATGCCCATATATGGTAGACAAAGAATTGAAACTGTATAAAGATGTGTGTATACTAGTAGTTGGTGTGCACTAGTAGTAGACGGACGAGAGTCTGTAGCAACATAGTGCACCGCTTCATGAATGCTAAATAAACTTGTTTGAATCACACACCCGAGTCACATATTTGTGAACAGAAACCCCAACCAAGGTACTGAGACGATTTTTTAGTTTCACATTTGGCGACGAGGATGGGATCTCGTGACGAATAAGACAGTGCGTAGACGGCGGGACAATCCCTGGGTTTGTTTTGCCTAAGTGAAATTGCGCAGCCCAGTGAGTATATCATCTATTTTTGAATACTCTCAGTGTTTTTCACCTACGGAATAGGCTTCCAGGGATGCACCAACCGTATGCGTAACTGATAGTCGTTAATGAGATCGGGATAAGAAAAGGTTGGTGGGTGTGTATTCAGTTAAAAACTTACTGAGGTAAGGACCGTTAACGGGATAAAAAAGGCGTACAAGCTGAGTGCAGCAGGTTCAAATCTTACTGGGTAAGGACCGTCGACGGTATAAAAAAGGCGTACAAGCTGGGTGCAGCAGGTTCAAATCTTACTGGGTAAGGACCGTTAACGGGATAAAAAAGGCGTACAAGCTGGGTGCAGCAGGTTCAAAAGTGCACGAGGTTTAGTTTAGAATTTAAGGTTAATTTAGTTTAAAGTTTAAGGTTGTAAGGAATAAGATTTAAAGTATAAGAATTAAAGTTTAAGGTTGTAAGGAATAAGATTTAAAGTATAAGAATTTTTAGTTTAAAGTATAAGGTTGTAAGTTAAAGTTTAAGGTTGTAAGGAATAAGATTTAAAGTATAAGAATTTTTAGTTTAAAGTATAAGGTTGTAATTTTTTTATTATTAAAGTATAAGAATTTCAAAAGTATGGGTAATATTGTGGATAAAACTGAGGGGCCGTGTCCCCTAACGTCTATGTGTAAAGTGTTGCCAGAAAATCAGAAAGAGTTGCGATTAGCTTCGGGTTAGTTAAAAAACAATGGGGTGGACAGTATACACCACCAAACAGAGGAGAGTATTGGGGTGGACAGTATACACCACCAAACAGAGGAGAGTATTGGGGTGGACAGTATACACCACCAAACAGAAGAGAGTATTAGGTTGCAGAGGATAAAGAATCAATCTCTTGCTGGACAGTATACACCATTAAGGGATCCCTGTGTTTGGTATCAAGCCCTGACGGGTTAGCCTGAATAAACAACCTGTTTTGATGAGATACGACTCTAGTGCATTACACTCATGGTCGAATCTCTAACAATGGCGTAGTCGACAGGATATTCAGTGGCACTAAACACAGGAGAGTATTCGGTAGTTAAGAGAAAGACGGTAACGGCTAGAATTAATAAGTGTTGATGTTAGTGTGTGAGGAGAGTATATATTGATAAAACAATATATATTTACTGTGTTTTATATGTTTAACTATGTTATGCTACAACAGATAAATGAAAGTCAAAGACCAGACAGTCGAAAACCAAATGAATATTGATTAAAACAAAATTGATTACAAAATTAAATGTAGAAACTTACGTGTGAAAATTCAAACAAGTCAGGCATATTTTTTTTAATTAACCTGACTGAGAATACGTTTTTTTAATACGCAAAAACACATAAAATTGAAATGAAAACAATTTGGATTTGATGTTCCAATAACACCACTTGTTCTGATTAAAAAGAAAGTGTGATGACAAAATGTCAGGTGAAAAAAAAAACAAATTTTAAGCAATTGCTACCTGAATTTACGGTCTCTATGGGGTATGTTGCGACCCTTTGAATGAGTATTTGGGGAAGGCCAAAAGTCACAACATGAGTTTGAGGCCACTCTGCATATTATTGATAGACTTGTGCCTCCCTAACTATTCTTTAAAAAGAGCAATCCGAACAGTCACAATACTCCTAATTGAAAGTTTTTCCCCGAAGGAAGTTGTGACTGTACGGTCCTTAAGAAAACTTGAGCTCAATGTGTTACCTTTTTTTTGTGTAAAAGATGTGTGTAAAAAAAAATGTTTGTACCTGTATATGGTTTAGCTTGAATGAGCAGTAATTAAAAAAAAGAAAGCAAATTGAAGTATGGTTTATGTAATGTATGCATTTAAAGTGGACAATGGTGGGTCTGACTTTGCTCTGGACGCAGAGTATGGCCAGATTTCATCCATGTTCCATAGGTTTGGATTATTTAAAAAGTACCGGACCGTGATAGGTCTGACTTTTCTCTGGACGCAGAGTATAAGCCAGACACTACCCACGTTCCATATGTACTGAGTAATAGCAAAGTAAAAATACAACCAATAATTTGGAATATTTGACGCAAGAACGAAGCGATAGAGTAAACTTTGAAGATATAAGATCTTTTTTTAAAAATGAAGCCTGATATATTTTATGTATCATATATTTTGTATATTCCAGCATTTACTTAAGATGTTTGTAGAAATTAAATATGGATAAATTAGCTTGTGGCAGTTAACTTGCAGCAGTTAGAATTTACTGCAGCCATTGACTGTGGGCAGTTTAAATTCACTGACTGCAGGCACTCTGGTTTATGTGGACAAAATGACTTTACGTAACCCTTTGGTTTCCACATCAACTGAAAGTGTTTCTGTAGGTAATGATGATGTCATGTTAACAACTGAAAATGTTTAAAGAAACGTGAGATTTCACCTTGTAATTTAGTTCTTACAGATACTGACAAGAATGGCATTTCATGCAGCCACTTCTTCTGGGATAACTTATACTTTTCACTCCAGCTCCTTACAGGATGGAACCCCAGTCTGTATGAAGAAACTGGTTCCTCCTAAATCTGCCCAAGCCTGTGAACTAATTGCCCTTGCGGAGGCTTGTAAACACGCTGTGGGAAAACCGGTTACCATATATACTGACTCTCGCTACGCCTTTGGCGTGGTTCATGATTTTGGGAGGTTGTGGGAAAACCGTGGATTTTTAACTTCATCAGGTCATCCCATTTCTAAGAGTACTGAAGTTGTCAACCTCCTACAATCTGCTCTGCAACCTGCTCAGTTAGCGGTTGTGAAATGTTCTGCCCACACGTTGGCCCAGGATCCGGTCTCACTTGGAAATGGACATGCGGATAGATGTGCCAGACTAGTGGCTGAGGCCCCACTTGGTACCTATCCAGTTAAAACTGTGGTTCCCATTATTCCCAAACAACGTACTAACATGCCCTCTGTTTATGATATTGTGTTACTCCAGGAGGACGCTCCGGTGGCAACTCGTCAGTCATGGGTTGAAGAAGGCTGTGCCCTATCCGAGGAAGGGGTCTGGATGACCCCTGTCGGTCAGACCTGCATGACTGATGAGCTGGCAGGATGGGTAGTCGCCTGCGGTCACCAACAGACTCATTCGGGGGGTAAACAGCTCTCTGAGTGGCTCCTACAGACCTGGTGACACCCATGCAGGATGCAGCTGTCTGAGAAAGCTGTCCTCCGGTGCCTATTGTGCTCTGAGCACAATCCTGGGAAAGGGTTCCCAGTGGTCACCGGTGATACCCCGGTTCCTCAGCTCCCTTTTGAGGTTCTCCAGATGGATTTTATTCAGTTACCTAAATGTCAGAATTTCAACTATGTATTATTGGTTATCATTGATGTATTTTCCCGTTGGGTTGAAGCATTTCCAACGGTAAACAATACTGCTGAGACGGTTGTGCGATTGTTGTTACGGGTAATAATTCCTCGTTTTGGGGTGCCTGGTCGTTTAGTTTCCGACAACGGCCCTCACTTTATTGCCTCTGTTAACCGCTCTCTCTGTTCCCATTTAGACAGTAAACAGTCGTTTCATTGTGTTTATCATCCCAAAGTGGCGGGCATAGTGGAACGAGTCAATCAGACGATTAAGACAAAACTGGCTAAACTTACAAGGGGGCATGGCTCTTCATGGGTCCGCTTTTTGCCTCTTGTATTGTTTCAGATTCGCTCGGCCCCCACTGGAACTACCCGGTTATCTCCAGCAGAAATTATTTATGGGTGCTCTTTAATAGGCCCTTGGTCGGCTTCGGCTTCCTCTTCGCTTACTCATATGTCTGCTGACATGGTGGAGTATATCAAAACTCTTTCTACCATTCTCCGTATTAACCAAACAACAGTTTCCAGTTCCTCTAACAATATTAGTTTACCTGATCCTCCTTTACACCCCGGTGATTATGTTATGATTCGCAATTGGGTCAGGAAATGCCTGGACCCCCGGTGGATAGGTCCTTTCCAAGTTCTCCTCTCAACTCCAACTGCGGTTAAATTAGAGGGGAGAGATCATTGGGTTCACATACATGATTGTAAACGACTTGAGTGTAAACAATCATGAAGTGTAAACAACATGATGCTACTGTCTTCACCATTGTCCCGTCCTAGGGCACAATTTTGTTCCTATAGGCTCGAAGACGTCGTGGAAAGAAGCTCGAAGAAGTTGTGGACGTCGGCGATGAAGAACTACCTGTCACTCTGGTGGAAGACGTTCGATGCCTTCGGGAGACGAAGTGGGCCGACATGATCAGAAAAACAGAGACTGCTTGGGCAGGGCCTACGATATCCACATTTCAGCCTTGCAAAAAGGACAGGGATTCTGATGATATTGGGGATGATGCTGGACACAGAAGTAGAATGCTCCATAGTAGCAAATACTTTTCTCCTCACTGCGTACAAAACAACGGTGACGCTGGGAGTATCAAGCTGTTGGGTGTGTGCGGCTCTCCCACACAGTGCGGGAGGGGGTTTTCCCATGTTGATAGTCCCTTTCAGCAAAATGCAGACAATACGGGCTCTGCAACAATCGGGTTTTAATATGACTGGTTTGCTAACTAATGAGACAGTTTCCTGTTCTCCCCTCAATAATACTATGTACCGTCAAGATTATAACTGCACACAAAAACCACCATGTATCAAGGTAGAGAAAACAGATGGAAGTGTTTGTATAATACGAACAGGCCCAGGGACAAAAGTGGGAGAGAGTTATTGTTCATATTCTCTGTAATTAGGAAATGCCACCAGTCGGCAGGATTCGGCGACCATCTCACTCAATGATACTTCTTGTAAGGTGACGGGCAGCCAATACGAGGCAATCATCCACATTACTCCCCCAGACCACCCAGTACCCTCATTTAATGGGACATACTGGGTGTGCGGGACTTGGGCATACCCATGGCTGCCAACCAACTGGAGTGGTTCCTGTTACCTTGGACATGTTGTCCCACACCTGCATATTACAAAACTTTCGGAACACCCGCATACAAAAAACCATATCACACGTAGAGCAGTAGCATGGTACGAACAGATTTTTGGGGTATTTGTGCCCCCATACGGTCTGCTCCGTACTAATCAAGCATTGGGGGCTTTACAAACGGTTCTGGAGGCTGTTGCGAATGCAACCGCGGATGCCTTACAAGACATATCCGCTGAAATGGTGGCTATTCGCACTGTAACCCTCCAAAACCGGATAGCTCTGGATATATTGCTTGCTGAAAAGGGAGGCACTTGTGCCTTGATTGGCTCTGAATGTTGCTCCTATATTCCGGATGCTTCTGAGAATATTAATAATATTGTACAACACATCCGACAACAAGTCAGAGAATTGCATCAGACTGACGTAAGCCCTGGTATATGGGGTTGGTTGACCGATTGGTCGATTAGCGGTTGGATGACTAAAATTTTGACATTTATTATCATAATTGTTATAATCCTGGTAGTTGTATTATGTTGTTGTATACCCTTATTTAAAAAACTTATACTATCTATGATGACAGGCTGGGATGCCCCGGCAGCAATGTTGTACATGGCTCCTGACGATGATTTCTCAGCATTCGAGTAGCAGGTTGTCATGGAATGACAAAAAGGAAGGAATGAGAAGTCAGCTCGTCTGCCATGTACGAATAGTGGTTATTTGCTCGTCTGCTACGCAACGCATAATAGTTACTTGCAAACCTGTACGTACGTTACGCATAATAGTTACTTGCAAACCTGTACTACGCTTTGATTTTACCTCTAGCCGACACCTGTGAGCCTGTTACAGAAAGATGCGAATAACAGGGGCCATAAGGGTGTCTGGCAGGCATACCAAGGCTATGATATAATTGTAAAGCTCTAGGCTTCGTTATCATCTTGCTTTTAGGCTATCTTATACTTGTAAGCTGTAGCCGGCCTATAACCTATAACTCATTCACTCCCAGGCCATGATGTCTATATGCTTATCTTGTTGTAAGATGCAGTTGACCTATAACTCATTAACTCCTAGGCCATGATGTTTCTGTAAGACAACTGCAAGGCCATATATTGCTGACCAAATAAGGTAATTAATGTATAACCATGCCCATATATGGTAGACAAAGAATTGAAACTGTATAAAGATGTGTGTATACTAGTAGTTGGTGTGCACTAGTAGTAGACGGACGAGAGTCTGTAGCAACATAGTGCACCGCTTCATGAATGCTAAATAAACTTGTTTGAATCACACACCCGAGTCACATATTACCAACCAAGGTACTGAGACGATTTTTTAGTTTCACACTTTCTCGCCGAAAATCTCGCTCAAAGTAAATTGTCAAAACGATTGTGTTTTTTGAATGATTACTTACTAGCCTGTTCGAGCAGAATGCATCAAAGCAAAGATTCTTCCGTTTTCATCGCAGTTTCCAACAATTAACACGATCTCAGAAGAACGAAACAAGTAAATATACATTCATGTCATTTCTGCAGAATCATGCACATAAATGTACTTTGAAGTCATTTATGTAGTGCCTCTGTGATTGTGTACGTAGTGTATGCTTTCTCGACGAAAATCTCGCTCAAAGTAAATTGTCAAAACGATTGTGTTTTTTGAATGATTACTTACTCGCCTGATATAGCAGAATGCATCAAAGCAAAGATTCTTCCGTTTACATCGCAGTTTCCAACAGTAAATACGATCTCAGAAGAATGAAGCAATTAAAAGTACATTCATGTAATTTCTGCAGAATCATGCACATAAATCTACATTGAAGTCATTTATGTTGTGCTTCTGTGCTTTTGTACGTAGTGTATTCTTTCTCGACGAAAATCTCGCTCAAAGTAAAGTTTCAAAACGATTGTGTTTTTTGCATGATTCGTTACTCGTCTGTTCGAGGAGAATACATCAAAGCAAAGATTCTTCCGTTTTCATCGCAGTTTCCAACAGTAAATACGATATAATCAGAATGTAGCAAGTAAATATACATTCATGTCATTTCTGCAGAATCATGCACATCAATCTACATTGAAGTCACTTATGTTGTGCTTCTGTGCTTTTGTACGTGGTGTATGCTTTCTCGCCGAAAATCTCGCTCAAAGTAAATTTTCAAAACGATTGTGTTTTTTGCATGATTCCTTAGTCGTCTGATATAGCAGAATGAAGCAAAGCAAAGATTCTTTCGTTTCCATCGCAGTTTCCAACAATTAACACGATCTCAGAAGAACGAAGCAAGTAAATATACATGCATGTCATTTCTGCAGAATCATGCACATAAATCTACATTGAAGTCATTTATGTTGTGCTTCTGTGCTTTTGTACGTAGTGTATTCTTTCTCGACGAAAATCTCGCTCAAAGTAATTTTTCAAAACGATTGTGTTTTTTGCATGATTCCTTACTCGTCTGATATAGCAGAATGCAGCAAAGCAAAGATTCTTTCGTTCCCATCGCAGTTTGCCACAATTAACACGATCTCAGAAGAACGAAGAAAGTAAATATACATTCATGTCATTTCTGCATAATCATGCACATAAATCTACATTGAAGTCATGTATGTTGTGCTTCTGTGCTTTTGTACGTAGTGTATGCTTTCTCGACGAAAATCTCGCTCAAATTAAATTGTGAAAACGATTGTGTTTTTTGAATGATTACTTACTCGCCTGTCCGAGCAGAATGCATCAAAGCAAAGATTCTTCCGTTTTCATCGCAGTTTCCAACAGTAAATACGATATCATCAGAATGAAGCAAGTAAATATACATTCATGTCATTTCTGCAGAATCATGCACATAAATCTACATTGAAGTCACTTATGTTGTGCTTCTGTGCTTTTGTACGTGGTGTATGCTTTCTCGCCGAAAATATCGCTCAAAGTAAATTTTCAAAACGATTGTGTTTTTTGCATGATTCCTTACTCGTCTGATATAGCAGAATGCAGCAAAGCGAAGATTCTTTCGTTCCCGTCGCAGTTTGCAACAACTAACACGATCTCAGAAGAACGAAGCAAGTAAATATACATTCATATCATTTCTGCAGAATGATGCACATAAATGTACTTTGAAGTAATTTATGTTGTGCTTCAGTGCTTTTGTACGTGGTGTATGCTTTCTCGATGAAAATCTCGCTCAAAGTAAATTTTCAAAACGATTGTGTTTTTTGCATGATTCCTTACTCGTCTGATATAGCAGAATGCAGCAAAGCAAAGATTATTTCGTTCCCATCGCAGTTTGCAACAACTAACACGATCTCCGAAGAACGAAGCAAGTAAATATACATTCATATCATTTCTGAAGAATGATGCACATAAATGTACATTGAAGTCATTTATGTTGTGCTTCTGTGCTTTTGTACGTGGTGTATGCTTTCTCGCCGAAAATCTCGCTCAAAGTAAATTTTCAAAACGATTGTGTTTTTTGCATGATTCCTTACTCGTCTGATATAGCAGAATGCAGCAAAGCAAAGATTCTTTCGTTCCCGTCGCAGTTTGCAACAACTAACACGATCTCAGAAGAACGAAGCAAGTAAATATACATTCATATCATTTCTGCAGAATGATGCACATAAATGTACTTTGAAGTAATTTATGTTGTGCTTCAGTGCTTTTGTACGTGGTGTATGCTTTCTCGATGAAAATCTCGCTCAAAGTAAATTTTCAAAACGATTGTGTTTTTTGCATGATTCCTTACTCGTCTGATATAGCAGAATGCAGCAAAGCAAAGATTATTTCGTTCCCATCGCAGTTTGCAACAACTAACACGATCTCAGAAGAACGAAGCAAGTAAATATACATTCATATCATTTCTGAAGAATGATGCACATAAATGTACTTTGAAGTCATTTATGTTGTGCTTCTGTGCTTTTGTACGTGGTGTATGCTTTCTCGCCGAAAATCTCGCTCAAAGTAAATTTTCAAAACGATTGTGTTTTTTGCATGATTCCTTACTCGTCTGATATAGCAGAATGCAGCAAAGCAAAGATTCTTTAGTTCCCATCGCAGTTTGCAACAACTAACACGATCTCAGAAGAACGAAATATACATTCATGTCATTTCTGCAGAATCATGCACATCAATCTACATTGAAGTCATTTTTGTTGTGCTTCTGTGCTTTTGTACGTGGTGTATGCTTTCTCGCCGAAAATCTCGCTCAAAGTAAATTTTCAAAACGATTGTGTTTTTTGCATGATTCCTTACTCGTTTGATATAGCAGAATGCAGCAAAGCAAAGATTCTTTCGTTCCCATCGCAGTTTCCAACAATTAACACGATCTCAGAAAAACGAAGCAAGTAAATATACATGCATGTCATTTCTGCAGAATCATGCCCATAAATGTTCTTTGAAGTAATTTCTCTTGTGCTTCTGGGATTGTGTACGTAGTGTATGCTTTCTCGACGAAAATCTCGCTCAAAGTAAATTTTCAAAACGATTGTGTTTTTTGCATGATTCCTTACTCGCCTAATATAGTAGAATGCAGCAAAGCAAAGATTCTTTCGTTCCCATCGCAGTTTCCAACAATTAACACGATCTCAGAAAAACGAAGCAAGTAAATATACATGCATGTCATTTCTGCAGAATCATGCCCATAAATGTACTTTGAAGTAATTTATCTTGTGCTTCTGTGATTGTGTACGTAGTGTATGCTTTCTCGACGAAAATCTCGCTCAAAGTAAATTTTCAAAACGATTGTGTTTTTTGAATGATTACTTACTCGCCTGTTCGAGCAGAATGCATCAAAGCAAAGATTCTTCCGTTTTCATCGCAGTTTCCAACAGTAAATACGATATCATCAGAATGAAGCAAGTAAATATACATTCATGTCATTTCTGCAGAAATATGAACATCAATCTACATTGAAGTCATTTATGTTGTGCTTCTGTGCTTTTGTACGTGGTGTATGCTTTCTCGACGAAAATCTCGCACAAAGTGAATTTTCAAAACGATTGTGTTTTTTGCATGATTCCTTACTCGTCTGATATAGCAGAATGCAGCAAAGCAAAGATTCTTTCGTTCCCATCGCAGTTTGCCACAATTAACACGATCTCAGAAGAACGAAGAAAGTAAATATACATTCATGTCATTTCTGCATAATCATGCACATAAATCTACATTGAAGTCATTTATGTTGTGCTTCTGTGATTGTGTACGTAGTGTATGCTTTCTTGCCGAAAATCTCGCTCAAAGTAAATTGTCAAAACTATTGTGTTTTTTGAATGATTACTTACTCGCCTGTTCGAGCAGAATGCATCAAAGCATCCGTTTTCATCGCAGTTTCCAACAGTAAATACGATATCATCAGAATGAAGCAAGTAAATATACATTCATGTCATTTCTGCAGAATCATACACATAAATCTACATTGAAGTCACTTATGTTGTGCTTCTGTGCTTTTGTACGTGGTGTATGCTTTCTCGCCGAAAATCTCGCTCAAAGTAAATTTTCAAATGGATTGTGTTTTTTGAATGATTCCTTACTCGTCTGATATAGCAGAATGCAGCAAAGCAAAGATTGTTTCGTTCCCATCGCAGTTTCCAACAATTAACACGATCTCAGAAGAACGAAGCAAGTAAATATACATTCATGTCATTTCTGCAGAATCATGCACATAAATCTACATTGAAGTCATTTATGTTGTGCTTCTGTGCTTTTGTACGTAGTGTATTCTTTCTGGACGAAAATCTCGCTCAAATTAAATTTTCACCCACATTGTATGTTTGCTCACTCGCCTGTTGGAGCAGAATGCAGCAAAGCAATGATTCTTACGTTTCTACCGCAGTTTACAACAATTAACACGATTTCAGAAGAATGAAGCAAGTAAATATACATTCATGTCATTTCTGCAGAATCATGCACATAAATCTACATTGAAGTCATTTATGTTGTGCTTCTGTGATTGTGTACGTAGTGTATGCTTTCTCGACGAAAACCTCGCTCAAAGTAAATTTTCAAAACGATTGTGTTTTTTGCATGATTCCTTACTCGTCTGTTCGAGCAGAATACATCAAAGCAAAGATTCTTCCGTTTTCATCGCAGTTTCCAACAGTAAATACGATATAATCAGAATGAAGCAAGTAAATATACATTCATGTCATTTCTGCAGAATCATGCACATAAATCTACATTGAAGTCACTTATGTTGTGCTTCTGTGCTTTTGTACTTGGTGTATGCTTTCTCGCCGAAAATCTCGCTCAAAGTAAATTTTCAAAACGATTGTGTTTTTTGCATGATTCCTTACTCGTCTGATATAGCAGAATGCAGCAAAGCAAAGATTCTTTCGTTCCCGTCGCAGTTTGCAACAACTAACACGATCTCAGAAGAACGAAGCAAGTAAATATACATTCATATCATTTCTGCATAATCATGCACATAAATCTACATTGAAGTAATTTATGTTGTGCTTCTGTGCTTCTTTTGTACGCGGTGTATGCTTTCTTGCCGAAAATCTCGCTCAAAGTAAATTGTCAAAACGATTGTGTTTTTTGAATGATTACTTCCTCGCCTGTTCGAGCAGAATGCATCAAAGCAAAGATTCTTCCGTTTTCATCGCAGTTTCCAACAATTAACACGATCTCAGAAGAACCAAGCAAGTAAATATACATTCATGTCATTTCTGCATAATCATGCACATAAATCTACATTGAAGTCATTTATGTTGTGCTTCTGTGATTGTGTACGTAGTGTATGCTTTCTCGACGAAAATCTCGCTCAAAGTAAATTGTCAAAACGATTGTGTTTTTTGAATGATTACTTACTCGCCTGTTCGAGCAGAATGCATCAAAGCAAAGATTCTTCCGTTTTCATCGCAGTTTCCAACAGTAAATACGATATCATCAGAATGAAGCAAGTAAATATACATTCATGTCATTTTTGCAGAATCATGCACATCAATCTACATTGAAGTCATTTTTGTTGTGCTTCTGTGCTTTTGTACGTGGTGTATGCTTTCTCGCCGAAAATCTCGCTCAAAGTAAATTTTCAAAACGATTGTGTTTTTTGCATGATTCCTTACTCGTTTGATATAGCAGAATGCAGCAAAGCAAAGATTCTTTCGTTCCCATCGCAGTTTCCAACAATTAACACGATCTCAGAAAAACGAAGCAAGTAAATATACATGCATGTCATTTCTGCAGAATCATGCCCATAAATGTACTTTGAAGTAATTTATCTTGTGCTTCTGTGATTGTGTACGTAGTGTATGCTTTCTCGACGAAAATCTCGCTCAAATTAAATTGTGAAAACGATTGTGTTTTTTGAATGATTACTTACTCGCCTGTTCGAGCAGAATGCATCAAAGCAAAGATTCTTCCGTTTTCATCGCAGTTTCCAACAATTAACACGATCTCAGAAGAACGAAGCAAGTAAATATATATTCATATCATTTCTGCAGAATGATGCACATAAATGTACTTTGAAGTAATTTATGTTGTGCTTCACTGCTTTTGTACGTGGTGTATGCTTTCTCGCCGAAAATCTCGCTCAAAGTAAATTTTCAAAACGATGGTGTTTTTTGCATGATTCCTTACTCGTCTGATATAGCAGAATGCAGCAAAGCAAAGATTCGTTCGTTCCCGTCGCAGTTTGCAACAACTAACACGATCTCAGAAGAACGAAGCAAGTAAATATACATTCATATCATTTCTGAAGAATGATGTACATAAATGTACTTTGAAGTCATTTATGTTGTGCTTCTGTGCTTTAGTACGCGGTGTATGCTTTCTCGCCGAAAATCTCGCTCAAAGTAAATTTTCAAAACGATTGTGTTTTTTGCATGATTCCTTACTCGTCTGATATAGCAGAATGCAGCAAAGCAAAGATTCTTCCGTTTTCATCGCAGTTTCCAACAGTAAATACGATATAATCAGAATGAAGTAAGTAAATATACATTCATGTCATTTCTGCAGAATCATGCACATCAATCTACATTGAAGTCATTTATGTTGTGCTTCTGTGCTTTTGTACGTGGTGTATGCTTTCTCGCCGAAAATCTCGGTCAAAGTAAATTTTCAAAACGATTGTGTTTTTTGCATGATTCCTTACTCGTCTGATATAGCAGAATGCAGCAAAGCAAAGATTCTATCGTTCCCATCGCAGTTTCCAACAATTAACACGATCTCAGAAAAACGAAGCAAGTAAATATACATGCATGTCATTTCTGCAGAATCATGCCCATAAATGTTCTTTGAAGTAATTTATCTTGTGCTTCTGGGATTGTGTACGTAGTGTATGCTTTCTCGACGAAAATCTCGCTCAAAGTAAATTTTCAAAACGATTGTGTTTTTTGCATGATTCCTTACTCGTCTAATATAGTAGAATGCAGCAAAGCAAAGATTCTTTCGTTCCCATCGCAGTTTCCAACAATTAACACGATCTCAGAAAAACGAAGCAAGTAAATATACATGCATGTCATTTCTGCAGAATCATGCCCATAAATGTACTTTGAAGTCATTTATCTTGTGCTTCTGTGATTGTGTACGTAGTGTATGCATTCTCGACGAAAATCTCGCTCAAAGTAAATTTTCAAAACGATTGTGTTTTTTGAATGATTACTTACTCGCCTGTTCGAGCAGAATGCATCAAAGCAAAGATTCTTCCGTTTTCATCGCAGTTTCCAACAGTAAATACGATATCATCAGAATGAAGCAAGTAAATATACATTCATGTCATTTCTGCAGAATCATACACATAAATCTACATTGAAGTCACTTATGTTGTGCTTCTGTGCTTTTGTACGTGGTGTATGCTTTCTCGCCGAAAATCTCGCTCAAAGTAAATTTTCAAATGGATTGTGTTTTTTGAATGATTCCTTACTCGTCTGATATAGCAGAATGCCGCAAAGCAAAGATTGTTTCGTTCCCATCGCAGTTTCCAACAATTAACACGATCTCAGAAGAACGAAGCAAGTAAATATACATTCATGTCATTTCTGCAGAATCATGCACATAAATCTACATTGAAGTCATTTATGTTGTGCTTCTGTGCTTTTGTACGTAGTGTATTCTTTCTGGACGAAAATCTCGCTCACATTACATTTTCACCCACATTGTAAGTTTGCTCACTCGCCTGTTGGAGCAGAATGCAGCAAAGCAATGATTCTTCCGTTTCTACCGCAGTTTACAACAATTAACACGATCTCAGAAGAATGAAGCAAGTAAATATACATTCATGTCATTTCGGCAGAATCATGCACATAAATCTACAATGAAGTCATTTATGTTGTGCTTCTGTGCTTTTGTACGCAGTGTATTCTTTCTCGACGAAAACCTCGCTCAAAGTAAATTTTCAAAACGATTGTGTTTTTTGCATGATTCCTTACTCGTCTGTTCGAGCAGAATACATCAAAGCAAAGATTCTTCCGTTTTCATCGCAGTTTCCAACAGTAAATACGATATAATCAGAATGAAGCAAGTAAATATACATTCATGTCATTTCTGCAGAATCATGCACATAAATCTACATTGAAGTCACTTATGTTGTGCTTCTGTGCTTTTGTACGTGGTGTATGCTTTCTCGCCGAAAATCTCGCTCAAAGTAAATTTTCAAAACGATTGTGTTTTTTGCATAATTCCTTAGTCGTCTGATATAGCAGAATGAAGCAAAGCAAAGATTCTTTCGTTTCCATCGCAGTTTCCAACAATTAACACGATCTCAGAAGAACGAAGCAAGTAAATATACATGCATGTCATTTCTGCAGAATCATGCACATAAATCTACATTGAAGTCATTTATGTTGTGCTTCTGTGATTGTGTACGTAGTGTATGCTTTCTCGACGAAAACCTCGCTCAAAGTAAATTTTCAAAACGATTGTGTTTTTTGCATGATTCCTTACTCGTCTGTTCGAGCAGAATACATCAAAGCAAAGATTCTTCCGTTTTCATCGCAGTTTCCAACAGTAAATACGATATAATCAGAATGAAGCAAGTAAATATACATTCATGTCATTTCTGCAGAATCATGCACATAAATCTACATTGAAGTCACTTATGTTGTGCTTCTGTGCTTTTGTACGTGGTGTATGCTTTCTCGCCGAAAATCTCGCTCAAAGTAAATTTTCAAAACGATTGTGTTTTTTGCATAATTCCTTAGTCGTCTGATATAGCAGAATGAAGCAAAGCAAAGATTCTTTCGTTTCCATCGCAGTTTCCAACAATTAACACGATCTCAGAAGAACGAAGCAAGTAAATATACATGCATGTCATTTCTGCAGAATCATGCACATAAATCTACATTGAAGTCATTTATGTTGTGCTTCTGTGATTGTGTACGTAGTGTATGCTTTCTCGACGAAAACCTCGCTCAAAGTAAATTTTCAAAACGATTGTGTTTTTTGCATGATTCCTTACTCGTCTGTTCGAGCAGAATACATCAAAGCAAAGATTCTTCCGTTTTCATCGCAGTTTCCAACAGTAAATACGATATAATCAGAATGAAGCAAGTAAATATACATTCATGTCATTTCTGCAGAATCATGCACATAAATCTACATTGAAGTCACTTATGTTGTGCTTCTGTGCTTTTGTACGTGGTGTATGCTTTCTCGCCGAAAATCTCGCTCAAAGTAAATTTTCAAAACGATTGTGTTTTTTGCATAATTCCTTAGTCGTCTAATATAGCAGAATGAAGCAAAGCAAAGATTCTTTCGTTTCCATCGCAGTTTCCAACAATTAACACGATCTCAGAAGAACGAAGCAAGTAAATATACATGCATGTCATTTCTGCAGAATCATGCACATAAATCTACATTGAAGTCATTTATGTTGTGCTTCTGTGATTGTGTACGTAGTGTATGCTTTCTCGACGAAAATCTCGCTCAAATTAAATTGTGAAAACGATTGTGTTTTTTGAATGATTACTTACTCGCCTGTTCGAGCAGAATGCATCAAAGCAAAGATTCTTCCGTTTTCATCGCAGTTTCCAACAGTAAATACGATATCATCAAAATGAAGCAAGTAAATATACATTCATGTCATTTCTGCAGAATCATGCACATAAATCTACATTGAAGTCACTTATGTTGTGCTTCTGTGCTTTTGTACGTGGTGTATGCTTTCTCGCCGAAAATCTCGCTCAAAGTAAATTTTCAAAACGATTGTGTTTTTTGCATGATTCCTTACTCGTCTGATATAGCAGAATGCAGCAAAGCAAAGATTCTTTCGTTCCCGTCGCAGTTTGCAACAACTAACACGATCTCAGAAGAACGAAGCAAGTAAATATACATTCATATCATTTCTGCAGAATGATGCACATAAATGTACTTTGAAGTAATTTATGTTGTGCTTCAGTGCTTTTGTACGTGGTGTATGCTTTCTCGCCGAAAATCCCGCTCAAAGTAAATTTTCAAAACGATGGTGTTTTTTGCATGATTCCTTACTCGTCTGATATAGCAGAATGCAGCAAAGCAAAGATTCGTTCGTTCCCGTCGCAGTTTGCAACAACTAACACGATCTCAGAAGAACGAAGCAAGTAAATATACATTCATATCATTTCTGAAGAATGATGCACATAAATGTACTTTGAAGTCATTTATGTTGTGCTTCTGTGCTTTTGTACGTGGTGTATGCTTTCTCGACGAAAATCTCGCTCAAAGTAAATTTTCAAAACGATTGTGTTTTTTGCATGATTCCTTACTTGTCTGATATAGCAGAATGCAGCAAAGCAAAGATTCTTTAGTTCCCATCGCAGTTTGCAACAACTAACACGATCTCAGAAGAACGAAGCAAGTAAATATACATTCATGTCATTTCTGCAGAATCATGCACATCAATCTACATTGAAGTCATTTTTGTTGTGCTTCTGTGCTTTTGTACGCGGTGTATGCTTTCTCGCCGAAAATCTCGCTCAAAGTAAATTTTCAAAACGATTGTGTTTTTTGCATGATTCCTTACTCGTCTGATATAGCAGAATGCAGCAAAGCAAAGATTCTTCCGTTTTCATCGCAGTTTCCAACAGTAAATACGATATAATCAGAATGAAGTAAGTAAATATACATTCATGTCATTTCTGCAGAATCATGCACATAAATCTACATTGAAGTCACTTATGTTGTGCTTCTGTGCTTTTGTACGTGGTGTATGCTTTCTCGACGAAAATCTCGCTCAAAGTAAATTTTCAAAACGATTGTGTTTTTTGCATGATTCCTTACTCGTCTGATATAGCAGAATGCAGCAAAGCAAAGATTCTTTCGTTCCCATCGCAGTTTGCAACAACTAACACGATCTCAGAAGAACGAAGCAAGTAAATATACATTCATGTCATTTCTGCAGAATCATGCACATCAATCTACATTGAAGTCATTTTTGTTGTGCTTCTGTGCTTTTGTACGTGGTGTATGCTTTCTCGCCGAAAATCTCGCTCAAAGTAAATTTTCAAAACGATTGTGTTTTTTGCATGATTCCTTACTCGTCTGATATAGCAGAATGCAGCAAAGCAAAGATTCTTTCGTTCCCATCGCAGTTTCCAACAATGAACACGATCTCAGAAAAACGAAGCAAGTAAATATACATGCATGTCATTTCTGCAGAATCATGCCCATAAATGTTCTTTGAAGTAATTTATCTTGTGCTTCTGGGATTGTGTACGTAGTGTATGCTTTCTCGACGAAAATCTCGCTCAAAGTAAATTTTCAAAACGATTGTGTTTTTTGCATGATTCCTTACTCGTCTAATATAGTAGAATGCAGCAAAGCAAAGATTCTTTCGTTCCCATCGCAGTTTCCAACAATTAACACGATCTCAGAAAAACGAAGCAAGTAAATATACATGCATGTCATTTCTGCAGAATCATGCCCATAAATGTACTTTGAAGTCATTTATCTTGTGCTTCTG
This sequence comes from Hydrolagus colliei, assembly GCA_035084275.1. NCBI lineage: Eukaryota > Metazoa > Chordata > Chondrichthyes > Chimaeriformes > Chimaeridae > Hydrolagus > Hydrolagus colliei. The sequence goes on from CM068758.1 coordinate 16,404,133, forward strand.
TGATTGTGTACGTAGTGTATGCATTCTCGACGAAAATCTCGCTCAAAGTAAATTTTCAAAACGATTGTGTTTTTTGAATGATTACTTACTCGCCTGTTCGAGCAGAATGCATTAAAGCAAAGATTCTTCCGTTTTCATCGCAGTTTCCAACAGTAAATACGATATCATCAGAATGAAGCAAGTAAATATACATTCATGTCATTTCTGCAGAATCATACACATAAATCTACATTGAAGTCACTTATGTTGTGCTTCTGTGCTTTTGTACGTGGTGTATGCTTTCTCGCCGAAAATCTCGCTCAAAGTAAATTTTCAAATGGATTGTGTTTTTTGAATGATTCCTTACTCGTCTGATATAGCAGAATGCAGCAAAGCAAAGATTGTTTAGTTCCCATCGCAGTTTCCAACAATTAACACGATCTCAGAAGAACGAAGCAAGTAAATATACATTCATGTCATTTCTGCAGAATCATGCACATAAATCTACATTGAAGTCATTTATGTTGTGCTTCTGTGCTTTTGTACGTAGTGTATTCTTTCTGGACGAAAATCTCGCTCAAATTACATTTTCACCCACATTGTAAATTTGCTCACTCGCCTGTTGGAGCAGAATGCAGCAAAGCAATGATTCTTCCGTTTCTACCGCAGTTTACAACAATTAACACGATCTCAGAAGAATGAAGCAAGTAAATATACATTCATGTCATTTCTGCAGAATCATGCACATAAATCTACAATGAAGTCATTTATGTTGTGCTTCTGTGCTTTTGTACGTAGTGTATTCTTTCTCGACGAAAACCTCGCTCAAAGTAAATTTTCAAAACGATTGTGTTTTTTGCATGATTCCTTACTCGTCTGTTCGAGCAGAATACATCAAAGCAAAGATTCTTCCGTTTTCATCGCAGTTTCGAACAGTAAATACGATATAATCAGAATGAAGCAAGTAAATATACATTCATGTCATTTCTGCAGAATCATGCACATAAATCTACATTGAAGTCACTTATGTTGTGCTTCTGTGCTTTTGTACGTGGTGTATGCTTTCTCGCCGAAAATCTCGCTCAAAGTAAATTTTCAAAACGATTGTGTTTTTTGCATAATTCCTTAGTCGTCTGATATAGCAGAATGCAGCAAAGCAAAGATTGTTTCGTTCCCATCGCAGTTTCCAACAATTAACACGATCTCAGAAGAACGAAGCAAGTAAATATACATTCATGTCATTTCTGCAGAATCATGCACATAAATCTACATTGAAGTCATTTATGTTGTGCTTCTGTGCTTTTGTACGTAGTGTATTCTTTCTGGACGAAAATCTCGCTCAAATTACATTTTCACCCACATTGTAAGTTTGCTCACTCGCCTGTTGGAGCAGAATGCAGCAAAGCAATGATTCTTCCGTTTCTACCGCAGTTTACAACAATTAACACGATCTCAGAAGAATGAAGCAAGTAAATATACATTCACGTCATTTCTGCAGAATCATGCACATAAATCTACAATGAAGTCATTTATGTTGTGCTTCTGTGCTTTTGTACGTAGTGTATTCTTTCTCGACGAAAACCTCGCTCAAAGTAAATTTTCAAAACGATTGTGTTTTTTGCATGATTCCTTACTCGTCTGTTCGAGCAGAATACATCAAAGCAAAGATTCTTCCGTTTTCATCGCAGTTTCGAACAGTAAATACGATATAATCAGAATGAAGCAAGTAAATATACATTCATGTCATTTCTGCAGAATCATGCACATAAATCTACATTGAAGTCACTTATGTTGTGCTTCTGTGCTTTTGTACGTGGTGTATGCTTTCTCGCCGAAAATCTCGCTCAAAGTAAATTTTCAAAACGATTGTGTTTTTTGCATAATTCCTTAGTCGTCTGATATAGCAGAATGAAGCAAAGCAAAGATTCTTTCGTTTCCATCGCAGTTTCCAACAATTAACACGATCTCAGAAGAACGAAGCAAGTAAATATACATGCATGTCATTTCTGCAGAATCATGCACATAAATCTACATTGAAGTCATTTATGTTGTGCTTCTGTGATTGTGTACGTAGTGTATGCTTTCTCGACGAAAACCTCGCTCAAAGTAAATTTTCAAAACGATTGTGTTTTTTGCATGATTCCTTACTCGTCTGTTCGAGCAGAATACATCAAAGCAAAGATTCTTCCGTTTTCATCGCAGTTTCCAACAGTAAATACGATATAATCAGAATGAAGCAAGTAAATATACATTCATGTCATTTCTGCAGAATCATGCACATAAATCTACATTGAAGTCACTTATGTTGTGCTTCTGTGCTTTTGTACGTGGTGTATGCTTTCTCGCCGAAAATCTCGCTCAAAGTAAATTTTCAAAACGATTGTGTTTTTTGCATAATTCCTTAGTCGTCTGATATAGCAGAATGAAGCAAAGCAAAGATTCTTTCGTTTCCATCGCAGTTTCCAACAATTAACACGATCTCAGAAGAACGAAGCAAGTAAATATACATGCATGTCATTTCTGCAGAATCATGCACATAAATCTACATTGAAGTCATTTATGTTGTGCTTCTGTGATTGTGTACGTAGTGTATGCTTTCTCGACGAAAACCTCGCTCAAAGTAAATTTTCAAAACGATTGTGTTTTTTGCATGATTCCTTACTCGTCTGTTCGAGCAGAATACATCAAAGCAAAGATTCTTCCGTTTTCATCGCAGTTTCGAACAGTAAATACGATATAATCAGAATGAAGCAAGTAAATATACATTCATGTCATTTCTGCAGAATCATGCACATAAATCTACATTGAAGTCACTTATGTTGTGCTTCTGTGCTTTTGTACGTGGTGTATGCTTTCTCGCCGAAAATCTCGCTCAAAGTAAATTTTCAAAACGATTGTGTTTTTTGCATAATTCCTTAGTCGTCTGATATAGCAGAATGAAGCAAAGCAAAGATTCTTTCGTTTCCATCGCAGTTTCCAACAATTAACACGATCTCAGAAGAACGAAGCAAGTAAATATACATGCATGTCATTTCTGCAGAATCATGCACATAAATCTACATTGAAGTCATTTATGTTGTGCTTCTGTGATTGTGTACGTAGTGTATGCTTTCTCGACGAAAACCTCGCTCAAAGTAAATTTTCAAAACGATTGTGTTTTTTGCATGATTCCTTACTCGTCTGTTCGAGCAGAATACATCAAAGCAAAGATTCTTCCGTTTTCATCGCAGTTTCCAACAGTAAATACGATATAATCAGAATGAAGCAAGTAAATATACATTCATGTCATTTCTGCAGAATCATGCACATAAATCTACATTGAAGTCACTTATGTTGTGCTTCTGTGCTTTTGTACGTGGTGTATGCTTTCTCGCCGAAAATCTCGCTCAAAGTAAATTTTCAAAACGATTGTGTTTTTTGCATAATTCCTTAGTCGTCTGATATAGCAGAATGAAGCAAAGCAAAGATTCTTTCGTTTCCATCGCAGTTTCCAACAATTAACACGATCTCAGAAGAACGAAGCAAGTAAATATACATGCATGTCATTTCTGCAGAATCATGCACATAAATCTACATTGAAGTCATTTATGTTGTGCTTCTGTGATTGTGTACGTAGTGTATGCTTTCTCGACGAAAACCTCGCTCAAAGTAAATTTTCAAAACGATTGTGTTTTTTGCATGATTCCTTACTCGTCTGTTCGAGCAGAATACATCAAAGCAAAGATTCTTCCGTTTTCATCGCAGTTTCGAACAGTAAATACGATATAATCAGAATGAAGCAAGTAAATATACATTCATGTCATTTCTGCAGAATCATGCACATAAATCTACATTGAAGTCACTTATGTTGTGCTTCTGTGCTTTTGTACGTGGTGTATGCTTTCTCGCCGAAAATCTCGCTCAAAGTAAATTTTCAAAACGATTGTGTTTTTTGCATAATTCCTTAGTCGTCTGATATAGCAGAATGCAGCAAAGCAAAGATTGTTTCGTTCCCATCGCAGTTTCCAACAATTAACACGATCTCAGAAGAACGAAGCAAGTAAATATACATTCATGTCATTTCTGCAGAATCATGCACATAAATCTACATTGAAGTCATTTATGTTGTGCTTCTGTGCTTTTGTACGTAGTGTATTCTTTCTGGACGAAAATCTCGCTCAAATTACATTTTCACCCACATTGTAAGTTTGCTCACTCGCCTGTTGGAGCAGAATGCAGCAAAGCAATGATTCTTCCGTTTCTACCGCAGTTTACAACAATTAACACGATCTCAGAAGAATGAAGCAAGTAAATATACATTCACGTCATTTCTGCAGAATCATGCACATAAATCTACAATGAAGTCATTTATGTTGTGCTTCTGTGCTTTTGTACGTAGTGTATTCTTTCTCGACGAAAACCTCGCTCAAAGTAAATTTTCAAAACGATTGTGTTTTTTGCATGATTCCTTACTCGTCTGTTCGAGCAGAATACATCAAAGCAAAGATTCTTCCGTTTTCATCGCAGTTTCGAACAGTAAATACGATATAATCAGAATGAAGCAAGTAAATATACATTCATGTCATTTCTGCAGAATCATGCACATAAATCTACATTGAAGTCACTTATGTTGTGCTTCTGTGCTTTTGTACGTGGTGTATGCTTTCTCGCCGAAAATCTCGCTCAAAGTAAATTTTCAAAACGATTGTGTTTTTTGCATAATTCCTTAGTCGTCTGATATAGCAGAATGAAGCAAAGCAAAGATTCTTTCGTTTCCATCGCAGTTTCCAACAATTAACACGATCTCAGAAGAACGAAGCAAGTAAATATACATGCATGTCATTTCTGCAGAATCATGCACATAAATCTACATTGAAGTCATTTATGTTGTGCTTCTGTGATTGTGTACGTAGTGTATGCTTTCTCGACGAAAACCTCGCTCAAAGTAAATTTTCAAAACGATTGTGTTTTTTGCATGATTCCTTACTCGTCTGTTCGAGCAGAATACATCAAAGCAAAGATTCTTCCGTTTTCATCGCAGTTTCCAACAGTAAATACGATATAATCAGAATGAAGCAAGTAAATATACATTCATGTCATTTCTGCAGAATCATGCACATAAATCTACATTGAAGTCACTTATGTTGTGCTTCTGTGCTTTTGTACGTGGTGTATGCTTTCTCGCCGAAAATCTCGCTCAAAGTAAATTTTCAAAACGATTGTGTTTTTTGCATAATTCCTTAGTCGTCTGATATAGCAGAATGAAGCAAAGCAAAGATTCTTTCGTTTCCATCGCAGTTTCCAACAATTAACACGATCTCAGAAGAACGAAGCAAGTAAATATACATGCATGTCATTTCTGCAGAATCATGCACATAAATCTACATTGAAGTCATTTATGTTGTGCTTCTGTGATTGTGTACGTAGTGTATGCTTTCTCGACGAAAACCTCGCTCAAAGTAAATTTTCAAAACGATTGTGTTTTTTGCATGATTCCTTACTCGTCTGTTCGAGCAGAATACATCAAAGCAAAGATTCTTCCGTTTTCATCGCAGTTTCGAACAGTAAATACGATATAATCAGAATGAAGCAAGTAAATATACATTCATGTCATTTCTGCAGAATCATGCACATAAATCTACATTGAAGTCACTTATGTTGTGCTTCTGTGCTTTTGTACGTGGTGTATGCTTTCTCGCCGAAAATCTCGCTCAAAGTAAATTTTCAAAACGATTGTGTTTTTTGCATAATTCCTTAGTCGTCTGATATAGCAGAATGAAGCAAAGCAAAGATTCTTTCGTTTCCATCGCAGTTTCCAACAATTAACACGATCTCAGAAGAACGAAGCAAGTAAATATACATGCATGTCATTTCTGCAGAATCATGCACATAAATCTACATTGAAGTCATTTATGTTGTGCTTCTGTGATTGTGTACGTAGTGTATGCTTTCTCGACGAAAACCTCGCTCAAAGTAAATTTTCAAAACGATTGTGTTTTTTGCATGATTCCTTACTCGTCTGTTCGAGCAGAATACATCAAAGCAAAGATTCTTCCGTTTTCATCGCAGTTTCCAACAGTAAATACGATATAATCAGAATGAAGCAAGTAAATATACATTCATGTCATTTCTGCAGAATCATGCACATAAATCTACATTGAAGTCACTTATGTTGTGCTTCTGTGCTTTTGTACGTGGTGTATGCTTTCTCGCCGAAAATCTCGCTCAAAGTAAATTTTCAAAACGATTGTGTTTTTTGCATAATTCCTTAGTCGTCTGATATAGCAGAATGAAGCAAAGCAAAGATTCTTTCGTTTCCATCGCAGTTTCCAACAATTAACACGATCTCAGAAGAACGAAGCAAGTAAATATACATGCATGTCATTTCTGCAGAATCATGCACATAAATCTACATTGAAGTCATTTATGTTGTGCTTCTGTGATTGTGTACGTAGTGTATGCTTTCTCGACGAAAACCTCGCTCAAAGTAAATTTTCAAAACGATTGTGTTTTTTGCATGATTCCTTACTCGTCTGTTCGAGCAGAATACATCAAAGCAAAGATTCTTCCGTTTTCATCGCAGTTTCGAACAGTAAATACGATATAATCAGAATGAAGCAAGTAAATATACATTCATGTCATTTCTGCAGAATCATGCACATAAATCTACATTGAAGTCACTTATGTTGTGCTTCTGTGCTTTTGTACGTGGTGTATGCTTTCTCGCCGAAAATCTCGCTCAAAGTAAATTTTCAAAACGATTGTGTTTTTTGCATAATTCCTTAGTCGTCTGATATAGCAGAATGCAGCAAAGCAAAGATTGTTTCGTTCCCATCGCAGTTTCCAACAATTAACACGATCTCAGAAGAACGAAGCAAGTAAATATACATTCATGTCATTTCTGCAGAATCATGCACATAAATCTACATTGAAGTCATTTATGTTGTGCTTCTGTGCTTTTGTACGTAGTGTATTCTTTCTGGACGAAAATCTCGCTCAAATTACATTTTCACCCACATTGTAAGTTTGCTCACTCGCCTGTTGGAGCAGAATGCAGCAAAGCAATGATTCTTCCGTTTCTACCGCAGTTTACAACAATTAACACGATCTCAGAAGAATGAAGCAAGTAAATATACATTCACGTCATTTCTGCAGAATCATGCACATAAATCTACAATGAAGTCATTTATGTTGTGCTTCTGTGCTTTTGTACGTAGTGTATTCTTTCTCGACGAAAACCTCGCTCAAAGTAAATTTTCAAAACGATTGTGTTTTTTGCATGATTCCTTACTCGTCTGTTCGAGCAGAATACATCAAAGCAAAGATTCTTCCGTTTTCATCGCAGTTTCGAACAGTAAATACGATATAATCAGAATGAAGCAAGTAAATATACATTCATGTCATTTCTGCAGAATCATGCACATAAATCTACATTGAAGTCACTTATGTTGTGCTTCTGTGCTTTTGTACGTGGTGTATGCTTTCTCGCCGAAAATCTCGCTCAAAGTAAATTTTCAAAACGATTGTGTTTTTTGCATAATTCCTTAGTCGTCTGATATAGCAGAATGAAGCAAAGCAAAGATTCTTTCGTTTCCATCGCAGTTTCCAACAATTAACACGATCTCAGAAGAACGAAGCAAGTAAATATACATGCATGTCATTTCTGCAGAATCATGCACATAAATCTACATTGAAGTCATTTATGTTGTGCTTCTGTGATTGTGTACGTAGTGTATGCTTTCTCGACGAAAACCTCGCTCAAAGTAAATTTTCAAAACGATTGTGTTTTTTGCATGATTCCTTACTCGTCTGTTCGAGCAGAATACATCAAAGCAAAGATTCTTCCGTTTTCATCGCAGTTTCCAACAGTAAATACGATATAATCAGAATGAAGCAAGTAAATATACATTCATGTCATTTCTGCAGAATCATGCACATAAATCTACATTGAAGTCACTTATGTTGTGCTTCTGTGCTTTTGTACGTGGTGTATGCTTTCTCGCCGAAAATCTCGCTCAAAGTAAATTTTCAAAACGATTGTGTTTTTTGCATAATTCCTTAGTCGTCTGATATAGCAGAATGAAGCAAAGCAAAGATTCTTTCGTTTCCATCGCAGTTTCCAACAATTAACACGATCTCAGAAGAACGAAGCAAGTAAATATACATGCATGTCATTTCTGCAGAATCATGCACATAAATCTACATTGAAGTCATTTATGTTGTGCTTCTGTGATTGTATACGTAGTGTATGCTTTCTCGACGAAAATCTCGCTCAAATTAAATTGTGAAAACGATTGTGTTTTTTGAATGATTACTTACTCGCCTGTTCGAGCAGAATGCATCAAAGCAAAGATTCTTCCGTTTTCATCGCAGTTTCCAACAGTAAATACGATATCATCAAAATGAAGCAAGTAAATATACATTCATGTCATTTCTGCAGAATCATGCACATAAATCTACATTGAAGTCACTTATGTTGTGCTTCTGTGCTTTTGTACGTGGTGTATGCTTTCTCGCCCAAAATCTCGCTCAAAGTAAATTTTCAAAACGATTGTGTTTTTTGCATGATTCCTTACTCGTCTGATATAGCAGAATGCAGCAAAGCAAAGATTCTTTCGTTCCCGTCGCAGTTTGCAACAACTAACACGATCTCAGAAGAACGAAGCAAGTAAATATACATTCATATCATTTCTGAAGAATGATGCACATAAATGTACTTTGAAGTAATTTATGTTGTGCTTCAGTGCTTTTGTACGTGGTGTATGCTTTCTCGATGAAAATCTCGCTCAAAGTAAATTTTCAAAACGATTGTGTTTTTTGCATGATTCCTTACTCGTCTGATATAGCAGAATGCAGCAAAGCAAAGATTATTTCGTTCCCATCGCAGTTTGCAACAACTAACACGATCTCAGAAGAACGAAGCAAGTAAATATACATTCATATCATTTCTGAACAATGATGTACATAAATGTACTTTGAAGTCATTTATGTTGTGCTTCTGTGCTTTTGTACGTGGTGTATGCTTTCTCGACGAAAATCTCGCTCAAAGTAAATTTTCAAAACGATTGTGTTTTTTGCATGATTGCTTACTCGTCTGATATAGCAGAATGCAGCAAAGCAAAGATTCTTTAGTTCCCATCGCAGTTTGCAACAACTAACACGATCTCAGAAGAACGAAGCAAGTAAATATACATTCATGTCATTTCTGCAGAATCATGCACATCAATCTACATTGAAGTCATTTTTGTTGTGCTTCTGTGCTTTTGTACGCGGTGTATGCTTTCTCGACGAAAATCTCGCTCAAAGTAAATTTTCAAAACGATTGTGTTTTTTGCATGATTCCTTACTCGTCTGATATAGCAGAATGCAGCAAAGCAAAGATTCTTCCGTTTTCATCGCAGTTTACAACAGTAAATACGATATAATCAGAATAAAGCAAGTAAATATACATTCATGTCATTTCTGCAGAATTATGAACATCAATCTACATTGAAGTCATTTATGTTGTGCTTCTGTGATTGTGTACGTAGTGTATGCTTTCTCGACGAAAATCTCGCTCAAAGTAAATTGTCAAAACTATTGTGTTTTTTGAATGATTACTTACTCGCCTGTTCGAGCAGAATGCATCAAAGCATCCGTTTTCATCGCAGTTTCCAACAGTAAATACGATATCATCAGAATGAAGTAAGTAAATATACATTCATGTCATTTCTGCAGAATCATGCACATAAATCTACATTGAAGTCACTTATGTTGTGCTTCTGTGCTTTTGTACGTGGTGTATGCTTTCTCGCCGAAAATCTCGCTCAAAGTAAATTTTCAAAACGATTGTGTTTTTTGCATGATTCCTTACTCGTCTGATATAGCAGAATGCAGCAAAGCAAAGATTCTTTCGTTCCCATCGCAGTTTGCAACAACTAACACGATCTCAGAAGAACGAAGCAAGTAAATATACATGCATGTCATTTCTGCAGAATCATGCCCATAAATGTTCTTTGAAGTAATTTATATTGTGCTTCTGGGATTGTGTATGTAGTGTATGCTTTCTCGACGAAAATCTCGCTCAAAGTAAATTTTCAAAACGATTGTGTTTTTTGCATGATTCCTTACTCGTCTAATATAGTAGAATGCAGCAAAGCAAAGATTCTTTCGTTCCCATCGCAGTTTCCAACAATTAACACGATCTAAGAAAAACGAAGCAAGTAAATATACATGCATGTCATTTCTGCCGAATCATGCCCATAAATGTACTTTGAAGTAATTTATCTTGTGCTTCTGTGATTGTGTACGTAGTGTATGCATTCTCGACGAAAATCTCGCTCAAAGTAAATTTTCAAAACGATTGTGTTTTTTGAATGATTACTTACTCGCCTGTTCGAGCAGAATGCATCAAAGCAAAGATTCTTCCGTTTTCATCGCAGTTTCCAACAGTAAATACGATATCATCAGAATGAAGCAAGTAAATATACATTCATGTCATTTCTGCAGAATCATACACATAAATCTACATTGAAGTCACTTATGTTGTGCTTCTGTGCTTTTGTACGTGGTGTATGCTTTCTCGCCGAAAATCTCGCTGAAAGTAAATTTTCAAATGGATTGTGTTTTTTGAATGATTCCTTACTCGTCTGATATAGCAGATTGCAGCAAAGCAAAGATTGTTTCGTTCCCATCGCAGTTTCCAACAATTAACACGATCTCAGAAGAACGAAGCAAGTAAATATACATTCATGTCATTTCTGCAGAATCATGCACATAAATCTACATTGAAGTCATTAATGTTGTGCTTCTGTGCTTTTGTACGTAGTGTATACTTTCTGGACGAAAATCTCGCTCAAATTAAATTTTCACCCACATTGTATGTTTGCTCACTCGCCTGTTGGAGCAGAATGCAGCAAAGCAATGATTCTTCCGTTTCTACCGCAGTTTACAACAATTAACACGATCTCAGAAGAATGAAGCAAGTAAATATACATTCATGTCATTTCTGCAGAATCATGCACATAAATCTACAATGAAGTCATTTATGTTGTGCTTCTGTGCTTTTGTACGTAGTGTATTCTTTCTCGACGAAAACCTCGCTCAAAGTAAATTTTCAAAACGATTGTGTTTTTTGCATGATTCCTTACTCGTCTGTTCGAGCAGAATACATCAAAGCAAAGATTCTTCCGTTTTCATCGCAGTTTCCAACAGTAAATACGATATAATCAGAATGAAGCAAGTAAATATACATTCATGGCATTTCTGCAGAATCATGCACATAAATCTACATTGAAGTCACTTATGTTGTGCTTCTGTGCTTTTGTACGTGGTGTATGCTTTCTCGCCGAAAATCTCGCTCAAAGTAAATTTTCAAAACGATTGTGTTTTTTGCATAATTCCTTAGTCGTCTGATATAGCAGAATGAAGCAAAGCAAAGATTCTTTCGTTTCCATCGCAGTTTCCAACAATTAACACGATCTCAGAAGAACGAAGCAAGTAAATATACATGCATGTCATTTCTGCAGAATCATGCACATCAATCTACATTGAAGTCATTTATGTTGTGCTTCTGTGCTTCTTTTGTACGTGGTGTATGCTTTCTCGCCGAAAATCTCGCTCAAAGTAAATTTTCAAAACGATTGTGTTTTTTGCATGATTCCTTCCTCGTCTGATATAGCAGAATGCAGCAAAGCAAAGATTCTTTCGTTCCCATCGCAGTTTCCAACAATTAACACGATCTCAGAAGAACCAAGCAAGTAAATATACATTCATGTCATTTCTGCAGAATCATGCACATAAATGTACTTTGAAGTCATTTATGTTGTGCCTCTGTGATTGTGTACGTAGTGTATGCTTTCTCGACGAAAATCTCGCTCAAAGTAAATTGTCAAAACGATTGTGTTTTTTGAATGATTACTTACTCGCCTGATATAGCAGAATGCATCAAAGCAAAGATTCTTCCGTTTACATCGCAGTTTCCAACAGTAAATACGATCTCAGAAGAATGAAGCAAGTAAAAGTACATTCATGTAATTTCTGCAGAATCATGCACATAAATCTACATTGAAGTCATTTATGTTGTGCTTCTGTGCTTTTGTACGTAGTGTATTCTTTCTCGACGAAAATCTCGCTCAAAGTAAAGTTTCAAAACGATTGTGTTTTTTGCATGATTCGTTACTCGTCTGTTCGAGCAGAATACATCAAAGCAAAGATTCTTCCGTTTTCATCGCAGTTTCCAACAGTAAATACGATATAATCAGAATGTAGCAAGTAAATATACATTCATGTCATTTCTGCAGAATCATGCACATAAATCTACATTGAAGTCACTTATGTTGTGCTTCTGTGCTTTTGAAAGTATGCTTTCTCGCCGAAAATCTCGCTCAAAGTAAATTTTCAAAACGATTGTGTTTTTTGCATAATTCCTTAGTCGTCTGATATAGCAGAATGAAGCAAAGCAAAGATTCTTTCGTTTCCATCGCAGTTTCCAACAATTAACACGATCTCAGAAGAACGAAGCAAGTAAATATACATTCATATCATTTCTGCAGAATGATGCACATAAATGTACTTTGAAGTAATTTATGTTGTGCTTCAGTGCTTTTGTAAGTGGTGTATGCTTTCTCGACGAAAATCTCGCTCAAAGTAAATTTTCAAAACGATTGTGTTTTTTGCATGATTCCTTACTCGTCTGATATAGCAGAATGCAGCAAAGCAAAGATTATTTCGTTCCCATCGCAGTTTGCAACAACTAACACGATCTCAGAAGAACGAAGCAAGTAAATATACATTCATATCATTTCTGCAGAATGATGCACATAAATGTACTTTGAAGTCATTTATGTTGTGCTTCTGTGCTTTTGTACGTGGTGTATGCTTTCTCGCCGAAAATCTCGCTCAAAGTAAATTTTCAAAACGATTGTGTTTTTTGCATGATTCCTTACTCGTCTGATATAGCAGAATGCAGCAAAGCAAAGATTCTTTCGTTCCCATCGCAGTTTGCAACAACTAACACGATCTCAAAAGAACGAAGCAAGTAAATATACATTCATGTCATTTCTGCAGAATCATGCACATCAATCTACATTGAAGTCATTTTTGTTGTGCTTCTGTGCTTTTGTACGTGGTGTATGCTTTCTCGCCGAAAATCTCGCTCAAAGTAAATTTTCAAAACGATTGTGTTTTTTGCATGATTCCTTACTCGTCTGATATAGCAGAATGCAGCAAAGCAAAGATTCTTCCGTTTTCATCGCAGTTTCCAACAGTAAATACGATATAATCAGAATGAAGCAAGTAAATATACATTCATGTCATTTCTGCAGAATCATGCACATAAATCTACATTGAAGTCATTTATGTTGTGCTTCTGTGCTTTTGTACGTAGTGTATTCTTTCTCGACGAAAATCTCGCTCAAAGTAAATTTTCAAAACGATTGTGTTTTTTGCATGATTCCTTACTCGTCTGTTCGAGCAGAATACATCAAAGCAAAGATTCTTCCGTTTTCATCGCAGTTTCCAACAGTAAATACGATATAATCAGAATGAAGCAAGTAAATATACATTCATGTCATTTCTGCAGAATCATGCACATAAATCTACATTGAAGTCACTTATGTTGTGCTTCTGTGCTTTTGTACGTGGTGTATGCTTTCTCGCCGAAAATCTCGCTCAAAGTAAATTTTCAAAACGATTGTGTTTTTTGCATAATTCCTTAGTCGTCTGATATAGCAGAATGAAGCAAAGCAAAGATTCTTTCGTTTCCATCGCAGTTTCCAACAATTAACACGATCTCAGAAGAACGGAGCAAGTAAATATACATGCATCTCATTTCTGCAGAATCATGCACATCAATCTACATTGAAGTCATTTATGTTGTGCTTCTGTGATTGTGTACGTAGTGTATGCTTTCTTGCCGAAAATCTCGCTCAAAGTAAATTGTCAAAACGATTGTGTTTTTTGAATGATTACTTACTCGCCTGTTCGAGCAGAATGCATCAAAGCAAAGATTCTTCCGTTTTCATCGCAGTTTCCAACAGTAAATACGATATCATCAGAATGAAGCAAGTAAATATACATTCATGTCATTTCTGCAGAATCATGCACGTAAATGTACTTTGAAGTCATTTATGTTGTGCGTCTGTGCTTTTGTACGTGGTGTATGCTTTCTCGCCGAAAATCTCGCTCAAAGTAAATTTTCAAAACGATTGTGTTTTTTGCATGATTCCTTCCTCGTCTGATATAGCAGAATGCAGCAAAGCAAAGATTCTTTCGTTCCCATCGCAGTTTCCAACAATTAACACGATCTCAGAAGAACGAAGCAAGTAAATATACATTCATGTCATTTCTGCAGAATCATGCACATAAATGTACTTTGAAGTCATTTATGTTGTGCCTCTGTGATTGTGTACGTAGTGTATGCTTTCTCGACGAAAATCTCGCTCAAAGTAAATTGTCAAAACGATTGTGTTTTTTGAATGATTACTTACTCGCCTGATATAGCAGAATGCATCAAAGCAAAGATTCTTCCGTTTACATCGCAGTTTCCAACAGTAAATACGATCTCAGAAGAATGAAGCAAGTAAAAGTACATTCATGTAATTTCTGCAGAATCATGCACATAAATCTACATTGAAGTCATTTATGTTGTGCTTCTGTGCTTTTGTACGTAGTGTATTCTTTCTCGACGAAAATCTCGCTCAAAGTAAAGTTTCAAAACGATTGTGTTTTTTGCATGATTCGTTACTCGTCTGTTCGAGCAGAATACATCAAAGCAAAGATTCTTCCGTTTTCATCGCAGTTTCCAACAGTAAATACGATATAATCAGAATGTAGCAAGTAAATATACATTCATGTCATTTCTGCAGAATCATGCACATAAATCTACATTGAAGTCACTTATGTTGTGCTTCTGTGCTTTTGAAAGTATGCTTTCTCGCCGAAAATCTCGCTCAAAGTAAATTTTCAAAACGATTGTGTTGTTTGCATAATTCCTTAGTCGTCTGATATAGCAGAATGAAGCAAAACAAAGATTCTTTCGTTTCCATCGCAGTTTCCAACAATTAACACGATCTCAGAAGAACGAAGCAAGTAAATATACATGCATGTCATTTCTGCAGAATCATGCACATCAATCTACATTGAAGTCATTTATGTTGTGCTTCTGTGCTTCTTTTGTACGTGGTGTATGCTTTCTCGCCGAAAATCTCGCTCAAAGTAAATTTTCAAAACGATTGTGTTTTTTGCATGATTCCTTCCTCGTCTGATATAGCAGAATGCAGCAAAGCAAAGATTCTTTCGTTCCCATCGCAGTTTCCAACAATTAACACGATCTCAGAAGAACGAAGCAAGTAAATATACATTCATGTCATTTCTGCAGAATCATGCACATAAATGTACTTTGAAGTCATTTATGTTGTGCCTCTGTGATTGTGTACGTAGTGTATGCTTTCTCGACGAAAATCTCGCTCAAAGTAAATTGTCAAAACGATTGTGTTTTTTGAATGATTACTTACTCGCCTGATATAGCAGAATGCATCAAAGCAAAGATTCTTCCGTTTACATCGCAGTTTCCAACAGTAAATACGATCTCAGAAGAATGAAGCAAGTAAAAGTACATTCATGTAATTTCTGCAGAATCATGCACATAAATCTACATTGAAGTCATTTATGTTGTGCTTCTGTGCTTTTGTACGTAGTGTATTCTTTCTCGACGAAAATCACGCTGAAAGTAAAGTTTCAAAACGATTGTGTTTTTTGCATGATTCGTTACTCGTCTGTTCGAGCAGAATACATCAAAGCCAAGATTCTTCCGTTTTCATCGCAGTTTCCAACAGTAAATACGATATAATCAGAATGTAGCAAGTAAATATACATTCATGTCATTTCTGCAGAATCATGCACATAAATCTACATTGAAGTCACTTATGTTGTGCTTCTGTGCTTTTGTACGTGGTGTATGCTTTCTCGCCGAAAATCTCGCTCAAAGTAAATTTTCAAAACGATTGTGTTTTTTGCATGATTCCTTACTCGTCTGATATAGCAGAATGCAGCAAAGCAAAGATTCTTTAGTTCCCATCGCAGTTTGCAACAACTAACACGATCTCAGAAGAACGAAGCAAGTAAATATACATTCATATCATTTCTGAAGAATGATGCACATAAATGTACTTTGAAGTAATTTATGTTGTGCTTCTGTGCTTTTGTACGTGGTGTATGCTTTCTCGCCGAAAATCTCGCTCAAAGTAAATTTTCAAAACGATTGTGTTTTTTGCATGATTCCTTACTCGTCTGATATAGCAGAATGCAGCAAAGCAAAGATTCTTTAGTTCCCATCGCAGTTTGCAACAACTAACACGATCTCAGAAGAACGAAGCAAGTAAATATACATTCATGTCATTTCTGCAGAATCATGCACATCAATCTACATTGAAGTCATTTTTGTTGTGCTTCTGTGCTTTTGTACGTGGTGTATGCTTTCTCGCCGAAAATCTCGCTCAAAGTAAATTTTCAAAACGATTGTGTTTTTTGCATGATTCCTTACTCGTCTGATATAGCAGAATGCAGCAAAGCAAAGATTCTTCCGTTTTCATCGCAGTTTCCAACAGTAAATACGATATAATCAGAATGAAGCAAGTAAATATACATTCATGTCATTTCTGCAGAATCATGCACATAAATCTACATTGAAGTCACTTATGTTGTGCTTCTGTGCTTTTGTACGTGGTGTATGCTTTCTCGACGAAAATCTCGCTCAAAGTAAATTTTCAAAACGATTGTGTTTTTTGCATGATTCCTTACTCGTCTGATATAGCAGAATGCAGCAAAGCAAAGATTCTTTCGTTCCCATCGCAGTTTGCAACAACTAACACGATCTCAGAAGAACGAAGCAAGTAAATATACATTCATGTCATTTCTGCAGAATCATGCACATAAATCTACATTGAAGTCATTTGTGTTGTGCTTCTGTGCTTTTGTACGTAGTGTATTCTTTCTCGGCGAAAATCTCGCTCAAATTAAATTTTCACCCCACATCGTATGTTTGCTCACTCGCCTGTTGGAGCAGAATGCAGCAAAGCAATGATTCTTTCGTTCCCATCGCAGTTTCCAACGATTAACACGATCTCAGAAGAACGAAGCAAGTAAATATACATTCATGTCATTTCTGCAGAATCATGCACATAAATGTACTTTGAAGTCATTTATGTTGAGCCTCTGTGATTGTGTACGTAGTGTATGCTTTCTCGACGAAAATCTCGCTCAAAGTAAATTGTCAAAACGATTGTGTTTTTTGAATGATTACTTACTCGCCTGATATAGCAGAATGCATCAAAGCAAAGATTCTTCCGTTTTCATCGCAGTTTCCAACAGTAAATACGATATCATCAGAATGAAGCAAGTAAATATACATTCATGTCATTTCTGCAGAATCATGCACATAAATCTACATTGAAGTCATTTATGTTGTGCTTCTGTGCTTTTTTACCTAGTGTATTCTTTCTCGACGAAAATCTCGCTCAAAGTAAATTTTCACCCACATTGTATGTTTGCTCACTCGCCTGTTGGAGCAGAATGCAGCAACGCAATGATTCTTCCGTTTCTACCGCAGTTTACAACAATTAACACGATCTCAGAAGAATGAAGCAAGTAAATCTACATTCATGTCATTTCTGCAGAATCATGCCCACAAATGTACTTTGAAGTAATTTATCTTGTGCTTCTGTGATTGTGCACGTAGTGGTATGCTTTCTCGACGAAAATCTCGCTCAAAGTAAATTTCAAATGGATTGTGTTTTTTGCAAGATTCCTTACTCGTCTGATATAGCGGAATGCAGCAAAGCAAAGATTCACCTACCTCCCTCCCTCCCTCCCTCCTCCCTCCTCCCCTCCCTCCCTCCCTCCTCCGTCCTCTCCCTCCCCTCCCTCCCTCCCTCCCTCCCTCCCCTCCCACCCTCCCTCCCCTCTCTCCCCTCCCTCCCCTCCCTCCCTCCCTACCCCTCCTCTCCCTCCCTCCCTCCCTTCCTCCCTCCCTCCCTCCCTCCCTCCCCTCAATCCCCTCACTCCCCTCCCTCCCTCCCCTCCGTCCCCTCCCTCCCTCCCCTCCCTCCCCTCCATCCCCTCCCTCCCTCCCCTCCGTCCCCTCCCTGCCTCCCCTCCCTCCCCTCCCTTCCTCCCTCCCTCCCTCCCCTCCCTCTCTCCCTCCCTCCCTCCCTCCCTCCACCCTCCCTCCCCTCCCTCAATCCCTCCCTCCCTCCCTCCTCTCCCTCTCTCCCTCCCTCCCTCCCTCCCTCCCTCCCTCCCTCCCTCCCTCCTCCCTCCCTCCCTCCCTCCCTCCTCCCCTCCCTCCCTCCCCCCCCCTCTCTCCCCTCCCTCTCTCCCTCCCCCTCCCTCCCTCCCCTCCCTCTCCCTCCCGTCCCTCCCTCCCCTCCCTCCCTCCCCTCCCTCCCTCCTCCTCCCCTCCCCTCCCTCCCTCCTTCGCCTCGCTCCCTCCTGCCTCCTCCCCCCTCTCCCTCCCCTCCCTCCCTCCCTCCCTCCCTCCCTCCCTCCCTCCCTCCCCTCACTCCCCTCCCTCCCTACTCCCCTCCCCTCCCTCCCTCCCTCCCTCCCTCCCCCCCCTCCCTCCCTCCCTCCTTTCCCTCACTCCCTCCCTCCCTCCCCTCCCTCCCTCCCCTCCCCCTCCCTCCCTCCCTCACTCCCCCTCCCCCTCCCTCCTCCCTCCCTCCCTCCCTCCTCCTCCCTCCCTCCCCCCCCCTCTCTCCCCTCCCTCTCTCCTCCCTCCCTCCCTCCCCTCCCTCCCTCCCTCCCTCCCTCCCTCCTCTCTCCCTCCCTCCCCCTCCCTCCCCTCCCTCCCTCCCTCCCTCCCTCCTCCCCTCCCTCCCCTCCCTCCCTCCCTCCCTCCCTCTCTCCTCCCCTCCCTCCCTCCCTCCCTCCCTCCCTCCCTCCCTCCCTCCCTCCCTCCCTCTCTCCCTCCCTACCTCCCTCCCTCCCTCCCTCCCTCCCCTCCCTCTCCTCCCCTCCCTCCCTCCCTCCCTCCTCACCCCCCTCCCTCCCCTCCCCTCCCTCCTTCCCTCCCTCCCTCCCCTCCATCCCCTCCATCCCCTCCCTCCCTCCCCTCCGTCCCCTCCCTCCCTCCCCTCCCTCCCCTCCCTCCCTCCCTACCTCCCTCCCTCCTCTCCCTCTCTCCCTCCCTCCCTCCCTCCCTCCTCCCCTCCCCTCCCTCCCTCCCTCACTCCCCCTCCCTCCCTCCCTCCCTCCCTCCTCCCTCCCTCCCTCCCCCCCCCCTCTCTCCCCTCCTCCCTCCCCTCCCTCCTCTCCCTCCCCTCCCTCCCTCCCTCCCTCCCTCCCTCCTCCCCTCCCTCCCCTCCCTCCCTCCCTCCCTCCCTCCCTCTCTCCCTCCCTCCCTCCCTCCCTCCCTCCCTCCCTCTCTCCCTCCCTCCCTCCCTCCCTCCCTCCCCTCCCCTCCCTCTCCTCCCCTCCCTCCCTCCCTCCTCACCCCCCTCCCTCCCCTCCCCTCCTCCTTCCCTCCCTCCCTCCCCTCCATCCCCTCCATCCGCTCCCTCACCTCCCTCCCCTCCCTCCCTCCCTCCCTCCCTCCCTCCCTCCCTCCTCTCCCTCTCTCCCTCCCTCCCTCCCTCCC
>CM068758.1:16436205-16442984 GCA_035084275.1 Hydrolagus colliei
CCCCTCCCCTCCCCTCCCTCCCCTCCCTCCCTCCTCCCCTCCCTCCCCCCCTCCCTCCTCCCCTCCCTCCCCCCACTCCCCACCCTCACTCCCTCCCTCCTTCCCTCCCCCCCTCCCTCCCCCACTCCCTCCCCCCCTCCCTCCTCCCCTCCATCCTCCCTCCCTCCCCCCCCTCCCTCTCCTCCCTCCCCTCCCTCCCTCCCCTCCGTCCCCTCCCTCCCTCCCCTCCTCCCCTCCCTCCCCTCCCTCCCTCCTCCCCTCCCTCCCTCCCTCCTCCCTCCCTCCCTCCCTCCCCCTCCCTCCCCTCCCTCCCCTCCCTCCCTCCCTCCCCTCCCTACCCTCCATTCCCTCCCTCCCCTCCCTGCCTCCCCTCCTCTCCCCTCCCTCCCTCCCTCCCTCCCCTCCCTCTCTCCCTCCCTCCCTCCCTCCCCTCCCCCTCCCCTCCCTCCCTCCCTCCCTCACACCTCCCTCCCTCCCCCCCCTCTCTCCCCTCACTCTCTCCCTCCCTCCCTCCCTCCCCTCCCTCCCCTCCCCCCTTCCCTCCCCTCCCTCCTCCCTTCTCACCTCCCTCCCTCCCTCCCTCCCTCCCTCCCTCCCTCCTTCCCTCCTCCCCTCCCTCCCTCCCTCCCTCCCTCCCTCCCCTCCCTCCCCTCCCTCCCTCCCTCCCTCCCTCCCTCCCTCCCTCCCTCCCTCCCTCTCTCCCTCCCTACCTACCTCCCTCCCTCCCCTCCCTCTCCTCCCCTCCCTCCCTCCCTCCCTCCTCACCCCCCTCCCTCCACTCCCCTCTCACCTTCCATCCCTCCCTCCCTCCATCCCCTCCATCCCCTCCCTCCCTCCCCTCCGTCCCCTCCCTCCCTCCCCTCCCTCCCCTCCCTCCCTGCCTCCCTCCCTCCTCTCCCTCTCTCCTCCCTTCCTCCCTCCCTCCCCTCCCCTCCCTCCCTCCCTCACTCCCCCTCCCTCCCTCCCTCCCTCCCTCCTCCCTCCCTCCCTCCCTCCCACCCCCTCTCCCCTCCCTCTCTCCTCCCTCCCTCACTCCCTCCCCTCCCCTCCCCCTCCCCTCTCCTCCCCTCCCTCCCCTCCCTCCCTCCCTCTCTCCCCTCCCTCCCTCCACTCCCTCCCCCTCCCTCCCCTCCCTCCCCTCCCCTCCCTCCCCTCCCTCCCCTCCCTCCCCTCCCTCCCCCCCTCCCCTCCCTCCCCTCCCTCCCCTCCCTCCCCTCCTCCCCTCCCTCCCTCCCTCCCTCCCTCCCCTCCCACCCCTCCCTCCCCTCCCTCCCCTCCCTCCCCTACTCCCCTCCCCCTCCCTCCCTCCCTCCCTCCCTCCCCTCCCCTCCCTCCCTCCCTCCCTCCCTGCCTCCCTCCCTCCCTCCCTCCCTCCCCTCCCTCTCTCCCTCCCTCCCTCCTCCCTCCCTCCCTCCCTTCCTCCACTCCCTCCCTCCGTCCCTCCCTCCGTCCCCCCTCCCCTCTCTCCCTCCCTCCCTCCCTCTCTCCCTCCTCCCTCCCTCCCTCCCTCCCTCACTCCCCTCCCTCCCCTCCCCTCCACTCCCTCCTCCCTCCCTCGCTCCCCTCCCTCCCCTCCCTCCCTCCCTCCCTCCCTGCTCCCCTCCCTCCCCTCCCTCTCTCCCTCCCTCCCATCCCCTCCCTCCCTCCCTCCCTCCCTCACCTCCCTCCCCTCCCTCCCTCCCTCCCTGCTCCCCTCCCTCCCCTCCCTCTCTCCCTCCCTCCCTCCCCTCCCTCCCTCCCTCCCTCCCTAACCTCCCTCCCCTCCCTCCCTCCCTCCCTCCCTCCCTCCCTCCCTCCCTCCCTCCTTCCCTCCTCCCCTCCCTCCCTCCCTCCCTCCCTCTCCTCCCTCCCTCCCTCCCTCCCTCCCTCCCTCCCTCCCTTCCTCCCTCCCTCCCTCCCTCCCTCCCCTCCCTCCCCTCCCTCCCCTCCCCTCCCATCCCTCCCTCCCTCCCCCTCCCTCCCCTCCATCCCCTCCCTCCCCTCCCTGCCTCCCCTCCCTCTCTCCCTCCCTCCCTCCCTCCCCTCCCTCTCTCCCTCCCTCCCTCCCTCCCCTCCCCTCCCCTCCCTCCCTCCCTCCCTCCCTCCCTCACTCCTCCCTCCCTCCCCCCCCTCTCTCTCCCCTCACTCTCTCCCTCCCTCCCTCCCTCCCTCCCCTCCCTCCCCTCCCTCCCCTCCCCCCTCCCCTCCACTCCCTCCTCCCTTCTCACCTCCCTCCCTCCCTCCCTCCCTCACCCTCCCTCCCTCCCTCCCTCCCTCCTTCCCTCCTCCCCTCCCTCCCTCCCTCCCTCCCCTCCCTCCCTCCTCCCTCCCTCCCTCCCTCCCTCCCTCTCTCCCTCCCTACCTACCTACCTCCCTCCCCTCCCTCTCCTCCCCTCCCTCCCTCCCTCCCTCCCTCCCTCCCTCCTCACCCCCCCTCCCTCCACTCCCCTCCCTCCTTCCATCCCTCCCTCCCCTCCATCCCCTCCATCCCCTCCATTCCCTCCCTCCCTCCCCTCCGTCCCCTCCCTCCCTCCCCTCCCTCCCCTCCCTCCCTGCCTCCCTCCGTCCTCTCCCTCTCTCCCTCCTCCTTCCCCTCCCTCCCCTCCCTCCCTCCCTCCCTCACTCCCCCTCACTCCCTCCCTCCCTCCCTCCTCCCTCCCTCCCTCCCTCCCCACCCCCTCTCTCTCCCCTCCCTCTCTCCCTCCCTCCCTCCACTCCCTCCCCTCCCTCCCCTCCCTCCCCTCCCTCCCCTCCCTCCCCTCCCTCCCCTCCCTCCCCCTCCCTCCCCTCCCTCCCCTCCCTCCCCTCCCTCCCCTCCTTCCCCTCACTCCCCTCCCTCCCCTCCCTCCCCTCCCTCCCCTCCCCTCCCTCCCTCCCCTCCCTCCCCTCCCTCCCCTCCCTCCCCTCCCTCCCCTCCCTCCCTCGTTCGCCTCCCTCCCTCCCTGCCTCCTCCCCCCTCTCCCTCCCCTCCCTCCCTCCCTCCCTCCCTCCCCTCCCCTCCCTCCCCTCCCTCCCTACTCCCCTCCCCTCCCTCCCTCCCTCCCTCCCTCCCCTCCCTCCCTCCCTCCCTCCCTCTCTCCCTCCCTCCCCCTCCCTCTCTCCCTCCCTCCCTCCCTCCTCCTCCCTCCCTCCCTCCCTTCCTCCACACCCTCCCTCCCTCCCTCCCCTCCGTCCTCTCTCCCCTCTCTCCCTCCCTCCCTCCCTCTCTCCCTCCTCCCTCCCTCCCTCACTCCCCTCCCTCCCTCCCCTCCCTCCCTCCCTCCCTCCTCCCCTCCCTCCCCTCCCTCCTCCCTCCCCTCCGTCCCTCCCTCCCTCCCCACACTCCCCTCCCTCCCTCCTCCCTCCCATCCCTCCCCTCCCTCCCTCCCCTCCCTCCCCTCCCTCCCCTCCCTCCCCTCCCTCCCTCCCTCCCTCCCTCCCTCCCCTCCCTCCCTCCCCTCACTCCCCTCCCCTCCCCTCCCTCCTCCCCTCCCTCCCTCCCTACGTCCCTCCCCCTCCCTCCCTCTCTCCTTCCCTCCTCCCCTCCCTCCCTCCCTCCCTCCCCTCCCTCCCTCCCTCCCTCCCTCCCTCCCTCCCTCCCTCCCCTCCCTCCCTCCCTCCCCTCCCCCTCCCCTCTCCTCCCCTCCCTCCCTCCTCCTCCCCCTCCCTCCCTCCCCTCGCTCCCTCCCTCTCTCCCTCCCTCCCTCCATCCCTCCCTTCCTCCCCTCCCTCTCCTCCCCTCCCTCCCTCCCTCCCTCCCTCCCTCCTCCCCCCCTCCCTCCCCTACCCTCCCTCCCTCCTTCCCCTACCTCCCTCCCTCCCTCCCTCCTTCCCTCCTCCCCTCCCTCCCCTCCCTACCCTCCCTCCCCTCCCTCCTCCCCTCCCCTCCCTCCCTCGTTCGCCTCCCTCCCTCCCTGCCTCCTCCCCCCTCTCCCTCCCCTCCCTCCCTCCCTCCCTCCCTCCCTCCCCTCCCTCCCCTCCCTCCCTACTCCCCTCCCTCCTCCCTCCCTCCCTCCTCCCCTCCCTCCCTCCCTCCCTCCCTCTCTCCCTCCCTCCCCTCCCTCTCTCCCTCCCTCCCTCCTCCTCCCTCCCTCCCTCCCTTCCTCCACACCCTCCCTCCCTCCCTCCCTCCGTCCTCTCTCCCCTCTCTCCCTCCCTCCCTCCCTCTCTCCCTCCTCCCTCCCTCCCTCACATCCCCTCCCTCCCTCCCCTCCCTCCCTCCCTCCCTCCCTCCCTCCCGTCCCTCCCCCTCCCTCCCTCCCTCCCTCCCCTCCGTCCCTCCCTCCCTCCCCACAATCCCCTCCCTCCCTCCCTCCCTCCCCTCCCTCCCCTCCCTCCCTCCCCTCCCTCCCTCCCTCCCTCCCCCTCCGTCCCTCCCTCCCTCCCCACACTCCCCTCCCTCCCCTCCCTCCCTCCCTCCCATCCCTCCCCTCCCTCCCTCCCCTCCCTCCCCTCCCTCCCCTCCCTCCCCTCCCTCCCACCCTCCCTCCCTCCCTCCCTCCCTCCCTCCCCTCACTCCCCTCCCCTCCCCTCCCTCCTCCCCTCCCTCCCTCCCTACCTCCCTCCCCCTCCCTCCCTCCCTCTCTCCTTCCCTCCTCCCCTCCCTCCCTCCCTCCCTCCCCTCCCTCCCTCCCTCCCTCCCTCCCTCCCTCCCTCCCTTCCTCCCTCCCTCCCTCCCCTCCCTCCCTCCCTCCCTCCCTCCCTCCCCCTCCCCTCTCTCCCCTCCCTCCCTCCCTCCCTCCCTCCCCTCCCTCCCTCCCCTCGCTGCCTCCCTCTCTCCCTCCCTCCCTCCATCCCTCCCTTCCTCCCCTCCCTCTCCTCCCCTCCCTCCCTCCCTCCCTCCCTCCCTCCTCCCCCCCTCCCTCCCCTCCCCTCCCTCCCTCCTTCCCCTACCTCCCTCTGAGAAGTCTGCTCGTCTGCCATGTACGAATAGTGGTTATTTGCTCGTCTGCTACGCAACGCATAATAGTTACTTGCAAACCTGTACTACGCTTTGATTTTACCTCTAGCCGACACCTGTGAGCCTGTTACAGAAAGATGCGAATAACAGGGGCCATAAGGGTGTCTGGCAGGCATACCAAGGCTATGATATAATTGTAAAGCTCTAGGCTTCGTTATCATCTTGCTTTTAGGCTATCTTATACTTGTAAGCTGTAGCCGGCCTATAACCTATAACTCATTCACTCCCAGGCCATGATGTCTGTATGCTTATCTTGTTGTAAGATGTAGCCGGCCTATAACTCATTCACTCCCAGACCATGATGTCTGTATGCTTATCTTGTTGTAAGATGAAGTTGGCCTATATCTCATTAACTCCTAGGCCATGATGTTTCTGTAAGACAACTGCAAGGCCATATATTGCTGACCAAATAAGGTAATTAATGTATAACCATGCCCATATATGGTAGACAAAGAATTGAAACTGTATAAAGATGTTGTGTATACTAGTAGTTGGTGTGCACTAGTAGTAGACGGACGAGAGTCTGTAGCAACATAGTGCACCGCTTCATGAATGCTAAATAAACTTGTTTGAATCACACACCCGAGTCACATATTTGTGAACAGAAACCCCAACCAAGGTACTGAGACGATTTTTAGTTTCACATTTGGCGACGAGGATGGGATCTCGTGACGAATAAGACAGTGCGTAGACGGCGGGACAATCCCTGGGTTTGTTTTGCCTAAGTGAAATTGCGCAGCCCAGTGAGTATATCATCTATTTTTGAATACTCTCAGTGTTTTCACCTACGTAATAGGCTTCCAGGGATGCACCAAACGTATGCGTAACTGATAGTCGTTAATGAGATCGGGATAAGAAAAGGTTGGTGGGTGTGTATTCAGTTAAAAACTTACTGAGGTAAGGACCGTTAACGGGATAAAAAAGGCGTACAAGCTGAGTGCAGCAGGTTCAAATCTTACTGGGTAAGGACCGTCGACGGGATAAAAAAGGCGTACAAGCTGGGTGCAGCAGGTTCAAAAGTGCACGAGGTTTAGTTTAGAATTTAAGGTTAATTTAGTTTAAAGTTTAAGGTTGTAAGGAATAAGATTTAAAGTATAGGAATTAAAGTTTAAGGTTGTAAGGATAAGAATTTAGTTTAAAGTATAAGGTTGTAAGTTAACGTTTAAGGTTGTAAGGAATAAGATTTAAAGTATAAGAATTTTTAGTTTAAAGTATAAGGTTGTAAGTTAAAGTTTAAGGTTGTAAGGAATAAGATTTAAAGTATAAGAATTTTTAGTTTAAATTATAAGGTTGTAAGTTAAAGTTTAAGGTTGTAAGGAATAAGATTTAAAGTATAAGAATTTTTAGTTTAAAGTATAAGGTTGTAATTTTTTTATTATTAAAGTATAAGAATTTAATAAGTATGGGTAATATTGTGGATAAAACTGAGGGGCCGTGTCCCCTAACGTCTATGTGTAAAGTGTTGCCAGAAAATCAGAAAGAGTTGCGATTAGCTTCGGGTTAGTTAAAAAACAATGGGGTGGACAGTATACACCACTAAACAGAGGAGAGTATTGGGGTGGACAGTATACACCACCAAACAGAGGAGAGTATTAGGTTGCAGAGGATAAAGAATCAATCTCTTGCTGGACAGTATACACCATTAAGGGATCCCTGTGTTTGGTATCAAGCCCTGACGGGTTAGCCTGAATAAACAACCTGTTTTGATGAGATACGACTCTAGTGCATTTCACTCATGGTCGAATCTCTAACAATGGCGTAGTCGACAGGATATTCAGTGGCACTAAACACAGGAGAGTATTCGGTAGTTAAGAGAAAGACGGTAACGGCTAGAATTAATAAGTGTTGATGTTAGTGTGTA